>JASPKZ010009390.1:2790000-3090000 GCA_030220185.1 Diploptera punctata
TTTCATGAACCTAATGAGAAGTGTAGGCTATATGTGATTTGCGTTCAGAAAAGTGCAAAAGATGACATATTCTAAATTTTAAAAAAAACTATTTAAATCAATCGTCGCATATAGCAGAGACGATTAAGCTCTTTGCATTTAATATCTGCACGGTTTGTGCGCACTTCTCCTTTATTATAAGTTACAACAATCTATCATAAGCCGAACAAGAATACCACGTCAAATCTTAAATTACTAGTCACCAGGCAACACATCCTCGGGCAGACCCTTCAAACGTTGGATTGAGACCGTTACAGACCCCTAGGTCTATCACATGAAAGGAAGAAGAAGAAGAAGAAGACGAAGGACTAACTAACTAACTAACTCACTCACTGGCACCATTGAACCCATAGGTTCATGGCCGCGTGGACATAAGCTCTCCATATATCCCATCCTGACATAATGTTTTCCAATCATTTCCTTATAGGCCTATAATCTACTACCCTCAAATCATTATTGGTCTACCAACTGGGCGTTTTCCATCTGGTTTTCTTACAAGAAGCTTCCATGCACGTCTTTCATTCCCCATTCGTGCCACATGTCCTGCCCATCGCAGTCTACGAGACTTGCCTCTTCTTGTTACTGTATATCTGGCTTGCTATAAAGACCATGCTGTTCACTGTTAAATAGTATTCTCCATTCACCTGTCTGTTCATCTCTCTTTGGTCCAAACATTTTCGTAAGAACTTTATTCTCAAATACCCATAATCTCCTTTCCTCTCTTAAAGTAAGAGTCCAACTTAAGCATCTATATAATATAACTGGTAGAATAACAGTTTTATATATTTTCAGTTAACGTTTTTTGTAAGGAGATGGAACGTCAAGAGTCTCTGTAAGGCATAATAGCACACATTTCCAGAATTGAGCCTATGTTTAATTTCTTTGTGCATCTCACTCCTATTTGTGATTATTGTTCCTATGTATTTGAATTCAGTCACTTCCTCAAAATTTCCCTCATTAGTCATTAGCTGTCCATTACCATTATATAATGTATTTCTATGGGTGACGATATTTAGTTTTATTGATATTTACTTCCAGTCCCAATTTTTTAGTGTTATCAATAGTGTGTGCGTGTTGGCCTTTAGTATCTCCTCGCTATCGCCCAATAGTATTACATCATCAGCATAAACTAACAGCTTATTAATAACATTCAGTTGTAGGCCTTCTTTATCCTGTAAAGATTTGCTCCTTTATTATAACACAAATAAAATTTGGTTTTTAAGAAACTGCTGATTTCTAACAGAACACACCAAGATAGAAGAATGAATAAGAAAATAAACTTCAGAAGGACGTTTAAAAAGCAATAAGACTAGTTAACTTGGTGTTGATAATCTGTTAGCTAAATGCATGAAGTGTAGCTTCAAACCATGGTCACACCTTCCACGTCATTAACTCTATGAAAAGGTGCATAAGCGAGGGTGTATGCGGCCTTTGTGTTGATGGAAGCTGACAGCCAGACAGATTCCAAAGATGACACGATAAGATAACGGACGCTAATCGTTGCCCCCCTCGCCAACAAGGTACGGTCTGTAGAGTTGTAACTGACAGCGATTGTGAATGGAAGAACCATAATACACTGTAGTAAAAGCCTGGGTATCCGCTGCTGCATAGTTCCAACACGCGTTGAAAGGAAATAAAGAAAAAATGACTTCACTTTCACAGGATCTGCCAGGTGGGTGGGCTCTATGTGAACCGTGGTAACATCTTAGTTAAACAAAAATGACAGTAGTGCTGTGTAATTATATAATTTGTCCAAATTAAATTACTACATGACAGATTCTAATCTTACATGAGTCTAATAACCTAATTATTGTCAGATAACATATCATCATATTAGAATAAAACAGTTATTCTTGAACCTACATCGAATTTCTTTGTTATACAGAGTGAATCAGTGAAAACTTACATACTTTTAAGGATGATATAGGAGGCAATTATTAACAACTTTCATACAGGAACCCAAGTCCAGAAAAAAATGGTTTTATCGGTATAAGTTAGAAAAGGGAGGAGCACTATAGATGCAATATTTACCCTGCAACAAATTATGGAAAAAAGGAGAGAATTTAATCTCCCACTGTACATACTATTTATAGATTATGAAAAGGCATATGATAATGTAAACCGAGATAAACTTTGGCAGATACTGCATGAAGAACATATACACTCACATGTAATACGAGCCATACAAAGCTTATATCAAAATTCTAAAATCAAAATTAAATTACCAGATGGAGAAATAACAGAACACATAAACACAGGCAAAGGTGTTCGACAAGGATGTGGACTATCTCCACTCTTATTTAATATATATATTAACAGAATAGTGCAAGAATGGAAACAAACAGTAAACAGTGGAATTTCAATAACTAGGAATAAAATAATTCAAACAATATTATATGCTGATGATCAAATACTATTATCAGATTCCGAAGATAGCTTACAAATAGCAGCATATCAATTATTCAAAATTGCCAGCAAATATAATATGAAAATTTCCACATCAAAATCCAAAACAATGGCAATGTGTGGAAAAAACATACAACGGGTGAAAATTGAGATTGATGGAAAAATTATAGAACAAGTGTCAAATTTCTCTTACTTAGGAAGTGTATTTGCAGAGTATAAGAGTGACATTGATTCAAAATTACAAAAATATAATAAAATGAATCGGGTAATACGAAGACATTTTGGTAAACAGATGAAGACAGAGACAAAACTAAGATTACATAACGTCACATCAAAAGCTGCTCTAAAATATGGAAGTGAAATTTGGATTTTAAATAAAAGAAACTCTCATAAACTTCAAGTAAGCCAAATGCGCTTCTTACGATCATTGTTAGGAGTTAATAGACTGGATCACCAAAGGAACACTACTATCAGAGGAAAACTTGGAGTAGCAAGTTTAAATGAAGATATCCAAAGATACCAGCAAGAATGGAAAAATCATCTGAGAAGAATGGCAAGAAATAGACTTCCAAAATTGGCATTCCAATATACCCCAACTGGACATAGGGACCAAGGAAGACCAAAACATCGGTGGAAAGATCAAGACCATCTTCGCTAGGTTTACCGTACAGGCCACATGGCCTAAAACGAATTTGTTCATGATGATGATGAAGTATTGATGTGTGTGACTAATAGATTGGTACTTGGTGATAATATTTTCTCATGGAAATTCGGCCAGAGACAGTCTGAGATCGATAAGTTATTAGTAAAATTCATGGTTAAGTTTCCGTTGAGGTGTTAATTCACAGTAATATAATGTATGATTAAAAACTATAAAATGGTCACCTTGTAGTTCCGTCTCCTCAACTTAAGTTGTTTTAAAACTCTGTAGGCCTTTCGGGACTAGTCCCACCATCAGCAGAATGCAATAGGTCCATTCTTGTTGACCCTTGTTGAAGCATTGACTTGGTTGTGAATATTTTGTATAGAAGATTGTGTGGACTGTCATTAAAAATCAGGTTTGTGTCGATTTGTCTTAGGATTGCGATTTCCTCCAGTATATTTATTCTCGTTGGAATGTTTGGAATAATATACTGGAGGAAATCGCAATCCTAAGAGAAATCGACAGAAACCTGATTCTTAATGAGAATATACCAAGTCCATACAATCCTATAGGCCCCTATACAAAATATTCACAACCAAGTCAGTGCTTCAACAAGGGTCAACAAGAACGGACCTAATACATTCTGCTGATGATGGGGCTAGTCCCCAAAAGGCCTACAGAGTTTTAAAACAACTTAAGTTGAGGAGACGGACCTACAAGGTGGCTATTTTATGGTTTTTAATAATACATTATATTACCGTCTGATATGCCTGTACTGAGGCTGGTAGAGGATATTTTCAACAGTTCTTGTAATAAAATAAAAATTAAAAATTAAAATGTACCTATTGGCAGGTGCCGTCGTCCTCAACTCTGTTAAAATAATGTATGTAAAATATTAACTGGAGGCCTTTCGGAAGTTAACTTTCATCATCAGCAGGATGAGTATGCGCTACTAGTAGTTAAGACGCTGCAGATGTTATTGGTCTTGATGCGTCTCCAGTAGGAAGTGACTGGTATTTAAGTAGGCCTATCTCATAGGCTATAGGCCTAAGGGACTGTATATTGGTTCTTATAATGCAGGGCCCATAGCTTATTGATATTTTAATTTTATTGTAACTTTGAAGTGTATTATTAATTGAAAGTTTGTGATAACAAGTGATAATATTATAATATTTTCTTTACGAATCATTTCCGGACTTAGGTTCCTGTATGAAAGTTGTTTATAATTGTCTCCAGTACAATCCCTGAAAGTTCATAACACAGACACTGAATCATTCTGTAGAAAATGAAGACCAGCATTATTTTATTCACATGCCAAGGAAATTAATGTTTGATCTAACCGGAGTTATTTTTATTTTTGCAAATGCCCCAGGTTGTCTTTCGACATTCCTGGTGTTCTCTCATGGCATGGCGTAGCCTACTTGTAACCCACTTCTGAGGATGGGGCGCCTGGAAGGCGAGCTTACGTTGCCCCGATGATATGATTGGTTATAATGTTGATGATAATGGTGCGCCCGGAGAGTCCCTAATCCTAAGCTTAATCTAAGATGAATATGAATGATGATGAATGCGATGGCCATATGATTTCGGGGACCGTTTGGGCCTTAAAGTTTTCCTGACATTTGTCTTACAAGTGAGGAAAAACCCCGATAAAAACCTCACTGTCCCGACCGGGGGAATCGAATCCGGGCCGGCTGCGTGACAAGGTAGAACGCTACCTCGAGACCACAGAGGAGGACTTTAACAAAATATTTCGTTATTAAATTGAAACCAAGTGGTGGGTATTTGCGTACTGAGTGATATTTATTTATGGTGTCCTGCCTCGACGTGCGCTGGTTCGAGTCCCCATGGTGGAAAAAAAAAAAAAATCTCACGCAATTAGCCTAAGAACAATGTACAGGGGACGGTAACCTTCGTGAGGTATTTAGGTAATTACCGTTAGTATCATATCCTGAGAAAGAAGGCTGGGGGATCCGACATTGCTGACTACATATCACAATCGTACTGACTGGTTGATGGACCATCTGTGTGATAGACACATTTGAATATGAGACAATCTAACAAGCCCTGTTTCACCATGTAGAAATGTTCACATCTATAATTTGTTCCTGCTGAAGAGGAAGTGAAGTAATTACTACCTTAGTGGAATGCAGGCTTTCACGGCCGGTAATCATGGTACTAAAAGATTCCGGGCTATGTGGCCGTGGTCTATAACTGGCATTTCTTCCAGACGTTTCTACCTCAACTGCAGTCGAGTCTACGACAGGGAAACAACAGCTGGAAGCGCTCGCCACTGAAGATGCCCTCCGCAGTTGAGGGAGAAACGTCTGGAAGAAACGCCAGTTATAGACCACGGCCACATAGTCCGGAATCTTTTATTACCAATTACTACCTTAACTTCGCCCAACTAAAATTAATTATTATTATTATTATTATTAATCTATTATTATTATTATTATTATTATTATTATTATTATTATTATTATTATTATTAATATTATTATTGCAGACGTGCTGCAAGAATATCCAGGAAGGATAACATCAGAAATTTATATATAAAAGAAAAAATGCAGGTACAATATTCAATATTAAATTTTATAAAGAAGAAACAATTAAATTGATACGGACACATTAGGAGGACGGAAGAAGGAAGACTACCTAAGATAATCATGGATTGGGTACCACAGGGAAGGAAAAAGAAGGGTAGACCAAATATTACGTGGATTCAGGGAATCAATGAAACTAAGAGGGAATGGGAAAGAGAAGAACATATAGGCCTATGGATGAACAGACAAGAATGGAAAAATGTGCTGAAACAAATGTGTAGTTAACTGTGAACATGGGTACCGGAAAAATGTATATTCATTGTAAAAGTCGGAATAATAAATAAAATTATTATTATTATTATTATTATTATTATTATTATTATTATTATTATTATTATTACTACTATTATTATAACCTGGACAGGAAGTAGAAAACAAGCAGTAGAAATGGATTTTTGGAGGCGTTCGACAAGAATTTCAAGAAGGGATAAGGTCAGAAACAGTACAATATGGGAAATTATGCAAGTTAAAAAAAACTTAGGCCTATTAGAAAAAATAGAAGAAAAACGTTTAAAATTGTAAGGAAACCTCATAAGAATGAAAGAAAAGAGAATACCAAAGAAGATCCTTAATTGGAAAGCTAATGGAAGAAGTGGAAGAGGCAAACCTAGAGAACGTTGGATAGATGAAGTGAGGAGAAGTATGGAAGCTGGAGATTTGAGGGAAGAAGATGCTCTAGACAGAAACCCCTGGCGACAAATCACTTTGGATTGAAGGAGAAACACTGTATTGTGGAATATTCATAATACAAATATTATTATTATTATTATTATTATTAATATTATTAGGCCTATTATTATTATCTATTATTATTACTATTATTGTTAAGTTATTATTATTAGCATTGGAATCATTAATATTATTATCATTATTATTATTATTATTATTATTATTATTATTATACCAGGACGTCCACTCAAAAGACTTCTGGATGGTGTTTCTCTTGAGGCCGAAACAGGTCAACAAATGGCCTAAATTCGTGAATGTACTATGATGATGATGATTATTATTATTATTATTATTATTATTATTATTATTATTATTATTATTATTATCATTCTCAATTACATCATCATTATTATAATCAATATGAGTGATGGTGTGTCTTGTCTTACATATTTGTTTGATTCGGAGGTGACCTTGGCATTGAACTACTGAGGTAGGTCTTCCATTAGGCCTACCTTGTGTGGTTAATGAAACATTCATGTGAGCTTAAAATCCTCTCCTGTGTCCCTGTAAGGACCGAGTGGCTTTAGCCATGTAAAAGTAGGCCTGCTCACAAAAGGAGATATTAAACTAAGGTAAACAAAATAATATTTGTTATAATAGGCCTAATAATAATAATAATAATAATAATAATAATAATAATAATAATAGTAATAATATTAGAGGTCTACTATTATGATCATTATTATTACTGTTATCATTATTATCAATGAGGTGGGAGAACAACATTAACTATGATTTGAGGGAAGTAGATTATACAGGGAATGATTGGAAAGCATTAGCTCAGGATAGGGATGTATGGAGAGCTTATGTCCGTGCGGCCATGAACCTACGGGTTCGATAGTGACAGTGAGTAAGTAAGTAAGTAAGTAAGTAAGTTATTATTATTACCATTGTTGCTATTAATAATATTATTATTACCATTATTATTATTATTATTATTATTATTATTATTATTATTATTATTATTATTATTATTATTATTATTATTATTATTATTATTACTATTGAAGGAAATTTGTGTGAAAATAATAACAGAATACACGAATTGCTTTTCAACATTTCTAGGACTAAATAACTTACAGAAATTCGTAATATTAGTACATTACGATGCGAGGTTGGGAAGTGGTTTTTACAGAATGGAGTTTCCGAGATTCTGTAAAACATTTCACAAACGTGCGTTATACATTATTTTTTGCGCGATGGTACTTTCAAAATAATAAACAATAGTAAAATAATAACATCTTTGTTGGAAATATTTGCGTTCATTATAAACAATTGACTAACGTTAACAATGTGGGCAACGTTTATTGATTGAAACAACAGGAGGCCATGAGACCATTTGTGATAAAATAACAGGAGGCAATGAGTCCAATTAGTGTTACTATGTTGGTAAGTACGTATTTATTGTTTTATATTGTTTCAAATAAAGTTCAGATCATTTAAAACGCAGTGATTTGTTTCGTATATTGTAGCCTATATCAACACTACCGTTTTGATATTTTTGTATAAGTTACGTAGCCCTATACATTGTATGCAGTATACATAAAGGGCAGTGGATTTACTTACCACACGCGTGTTTGTAATATGTAATATTACAGTATAGTTATTTAGTTGGCAATCACGAAATGTAGGAAGTTGAACTTTAAATCATGGTCGCAATTGCTGTAAGTACGACAAAACGTACTAGTGTGCAAAAAATAGCATTTCACATCAAGAGCAGTTTGAGAATTACAGGAATATTTTCGGGAGATACGTAGAACCACAACTTATAATCGAATGGTGCTCATTTCGAGAATAGTAATAAATACATTTATCTAATAGTGGATACTTAGTCAAATAAAAAATGAAACAACTGTTACCAGTGGAGGAATCTAGCATTAATCTTATGTTGGTCTATGCCCTATTGAGTATCATGTAGGGTGTATTAAAGTAGTCGAGAGGATCTAGCCTAGGCGGCAAGGCCTCTGACTATAAGACGGACAGCCTACATTCGGTTTTAGGTAGCGAAAGTGTGAATATTTTCATCATTCATTCCTGTCCATAATGTTTCTGGCCCATTAGTCTCCAACTATTTTTTTTCAAATGCCCCAGGTTGTCTCTCGACATTCCTGGTTTCTCTCCTGGCATGGCGTGCTTGTAACCCACTTCTGAGGTTGGGGCGCCTGGAAGGCGAGGTTACGTTGCCCCGATGATATGATTGGTTATAATGATGATAGTGGTGCGCCAGGAGAGTCCCTAATCCTAAGCTTAACCTAAGATGAATATGAATGATGATTGAAATGGCCACATGATTTCGGGGACCGTTTGGGCCTTAAAGTTTTCCTGACATTTGTCTTACAGGTGAGGAAAACCCCCCCCGATAAAAACCTCACCCAGAAAAACTGTCCCGACGGGGGATCGAACCCGGGCCCGCTGCGTGACAAGGCAGCACGCTACCCCGAGACCACAGCGGTGGACACTTAAATTAATAAGTCATTAAAGTTCGCATAACAATGTACAAATAGGCCTATGAGAACTGCATTTATAACTAAATAACGTTAAACTGAAAAAATATAAAACTATTATTCTACCAGTTATATTATATGGATGCGAAACATGGACTCTTTCTTTCAGGGAGGAAAGGAGATTAGGCTATGAGTATGTGAGAATAAAATTGCTGTAGCCGAGCGGTTAAGGTAGGAAGCCTTGGCGCAGAGCTACGGGACTTGCGCTGGTTCGAGTCTCCATGGGGGAAGAAATTTTCTCATGGTATTTCGGCCAGTATGGGACCGGTGCCCATCCAGCATCGTGAGGCAATTGGGTAGCTACAATAAGTAGCGGCTCCAGGTTGAGGAACCAGCTATAACGGCTGGGGTACTCGACATGCTAACCACATGTCACCCCTACACTGGCTGTTGATCATCTACCTCTGTGATTGACACATGTGGATGTGAAGGGCCAGCAGCCGGCTAGTAAAAGGGTAACCGCTGAAAAGTGGAAAGACCCTCAATCGGAATCGGAGGAAAATTTTTGGACCAAAGAGAGATGAACAGACAGGTGAACGGAAGACACTTACGTAACAGTGAACTACATGGTCTTTATAGGAAGCCAGATGTAATAAGAACAGTTAAATCTCATATACTGCGATGGGCAGGACATGTTGCAGGAATGGGGGATGAAATGCGTAGGACTACATGGAAGCTTCTTATAGAAAAAACAGAAGGAAAACGCCCAGTTGGTAGACCAAGAATGAGATGGGAGAATAACATTAACTATGATTTGAGGGAAGTAGATTATACAGGGAATGATTGGAAAATATTAGCGCTGAATAGGATGTATGGAAAGCTTACGTCCGTGCGACCATGAACCTACGGGTTCGTTAGTGCCAGTGAGTTATTAAGTTATATGCCATATCTAGTGTTTAAATTGTTTGGGATTTTTTAAAAGTGCACCATCTTCATACCTTTCGTCCTATAAGAACGGCATCTTATTAGTTGAAATAATGGCAGGCAGAGTGAAAGAAACATTTGGATTCTCCACATTCCATAGTATTGTATTTCTAACATTTGAAACAAAATAAAACAAAGCAACCAAAAAATTCAACCTTTTTTTTTTTTCGCAATCATTTCCCCTGAATACGAGTTCCGTCAGTGTAGGGAGGCAGTTTTATTGGATTGAAGCCCATTATCTCATATAACGTAGCGTATATTGCGTGACGGCGCGGCGCGGCGATTAAGAGGGACGTCTATCCAGTGAGGCGGGCGGGCGGACGCTTTGTTGCCAGCTACCTGTGCCCCTTGACATCAGTCATCCGATACATGTAATACGCACACCACATAGCTGAGAGGGGTCGCTCGCCCTTAATAACAACTGCTACTCTACCGAATATTAGAGCATTCGGAATTTCATTACAGCAGATTAGTCTACCTGCACACATCTGGGATTACATCCACTTGATAGTTCCGCGCCAGAACAAGTACATACGGAATGGTATACCATCAGCTAGGTACATCTGAGTTTTATCTCTACTTTCCCTCTCTTAACAGGGATGTCAAATAAATTCTATGCTAGCTAACCAGGGTCTATTCCATCGCAGGGATTCGACATTTCCCTTAAATCTTACAGTCATCATCATCATCAACAACAACAAGGATTAAGCCCAATGGCCTGTTCCGATCTCATTATATGTCGAATTGGACCTTCCATCTCTTCAATGGTCTTCCTAACAATCTTCTCCCTTTTAGTTTATAATTAGGCCTATAGGCTACATTCTTCTTGGTATGCGCTGTTCAGTTATTCGTAATACGTGCTGAAGGTAAGCATTTTGATAGTATTTTATTCCTTCACAGAGATTAAATATTTTAAGTTCTGTTCTTATATCTTCGTTTTTCTTTTTATCGGTCTTTGGTATCCTGCTATTGTTCTCAACATCTTCATTTCTGCAGCCTCTATTTGTTTACTACCTGCCTTTGTTAATGTCTAGGTTTCACATCCAGTAAATGTTACAGTCCCATCTGAATTCAGTTCATATTTTTTATATCCAATTCTCTAATATTCATCCTACATTATCGTCCCATCTAAGCCTAGGCTTCCTACTGGTCTTATACTCCTAAGATTTCCTAATTACAATTTTGAAAGCATATCTAAGGCCCTATTGGAGCTGCATGATCTCTTGGATAAATGATTTTTCATTGTGAGCTCCGCACCTGGGATCCGCAGACAATCAGGCTATCAGGAGATACCAGGATCGTAGGCTATTTACTTTAAATAAATACAGGGCTATTCAGAAACAAGGAACAGACTTCAAACATTTATTTCTTCCGAACCACAAAATATATAAACACAATTCCAATTAAATTTGAAGAGAAAAATTTTCGCCTAGACCGGGACTCGAACCCGGGACCCTTGGCTTTCCGGGCCAAGTGCTCTACCAACTGAGCTACCGAGGCGAGTTACGATCTAGACGCAAATTTTTCTCTTATATACGTTGTAATTCCCTATCACCAAATGCTTTTGAAACCATTGTTTCTATCTTTGCAAATGGCGGCTTCTTAGTTAAGAAGACATTTATATATATAAGAGAAAAATTTGCGTCTAGATCGTAACTCGCCTCGGTAGCTCAGTTGGTAGAGCACTTGGCCCGGAAAGCCAAGGGTCCCGGGTTCGAGTCCCGGTCTAGGCGAAAATTTTTCTCTTCAAATTTAATTTATCTTTCATTGAGAAATGTTAAATCAATAATAAAAAAAAAAAAACATCATTAGAAGCCTTACTAGCTTTATAAAGTAATGTTAAATTCCCAATAAATGTCTTCTTAACTAAGAAGCCGCCATTTGCAAAGATAGAAACAATGGTTTCAAAAGCATTTGGTGATAGGGAATTACAACGTATATAAGAGAAAAAAAATTTGCGTCTAGATCGTAACTCGCCCCGGTAGCTCAGTTGGTAGAGCACTTGGCCCGGAAAGCCAAGGGTCCCGGGTTCGAGTCCCGGTCTAGGCGAAAATTTTTCTCTTCAAATTTAATTTATCTTTCATTGAGAAATGTTAAATCAATAATAAAAAAAAAAAAAAAAAACATCATTAGAAGCCTTACTAGCTTTATAAAGTAATGTTAAATTCCCAATAAATGTCTTCTTAACTAAGAAGCCGCCATTTGCAAAGATAGAAACAATGGTTTCAAAAGCATTTGGTGATAGGGAATTACAACGTATATAAGAGAAAAATTTGCGTCTAGATCGTAACTCGCCTCGGTAGCTCAGTTGGTAGAGCACTTGGCCCGGAAAGCCAAGGGTCCCGGGTTCGAGTCCCGGTCTAGGCGAAAATTTTTCTCTTCAAATTTAATTTATCTTTCATTGAGAAATGTTAAATCAATAATAAAAAAAAAAAAAAAAAAAAAAAAACATCATTAGAAGCCTTACTAGCTTTATAAAGTAATGTTAAATTCCCAATAAATGTCTTCTTAACTAAGAAGCCGCCATTTGCAAAGATAGAAACAATGGTTTCAAAAGCATTTGGTGATAGGGAATTACAACGTATATAAGAGAAAAATTTGCGTCTAGATCGTAACTCGCCTCGGTAGCTCAGTTGGTAGAGCACTTGGCCCGGAAAGCCAAGGGTCCCGGGTTCGAGTCCCGGTCTAGGCGAAAATTTTTCTCTTCAAATTTAATTTATCTTTCATTGAGAAATGTTAAATCAATAATAAAAAAAAAAAAAAAACATCATTAGAAGCCTTACTAGCTTTATAAAGTAATGTTAAATTCCCAATAAATGTCTTCTTAACTAAGAAGCCGCCATTTGCAAAGATAGAAACAATGGTTTCAAAAGCATTTGGTGATAGGGAATTACAACGTATATAAGAGAAAAATTTGCGTCTAGATCGTAACTCGCCTCGGTAGCTCAGTTGGTAGAGCACTTGGCCCGGAAAGCCAAGGGTCCCGGGTTCGAGTCCCGGTCTAGGCGAAAATTTTTCTCTTCAAATTTAATTTATCTTTCATTGAGAAATGTTAAATCAATAAAAAAAAAAAAAAAAAAAAAACATCATTAGAAGCCTTACTAGCTTTATTAAGTAATGTTAAATTCCCAATAAATGTCTTCTTAACTAAGAAGCCGCCATTTGCAAAGATAGAAACAATGGTTTCAAAAGCATTTGGTGATAGGGAATTACAACGTATATAAGAGAAAAATTTGCGTCTAGATCGTAACTCGCCTCGGTAGCTCAGTTGGTAGAGCACTTGGCCCGGAAAGCCAAGGGTCCCGGGTTCGAGTCCCGGTCTAGGCGAAAATTTTTCTCTTCAAATTTAATTTATCTTTCATTGAGAAATGTTAAATCAATAATAAAAAAAAAAAACAACAATTCCAATGTTTCTGGAAAGATAAAAGTTCAAATTTCACTATTTTATGCATTCAATATGAGCACCATGTGTTACACGACAAATATCAAAACAGTGGCTCATTACTTGCTACTCACGAATCAGCTGGTTTCTAGTTATCGATTTCAGAGCTTCAACAATTCGATGTCGCAGATTTTCAAGAGCGTCAAGCATAGGGGGGATAAAAACACGGTCTTTTACGTAACCCCATAGATAAAAATCACACGGTAGTTAGGTCGGGTGACCTGGGAGGCTACCGGTAATGAAGTTGATCTCCTGCTCCTCCTCTTCCAATCCAACGTCCTGTTGTGTTGCCATTTTAATACTATCAACATGACAAGCAACAGCGCCAATGCGGCCGTGATCAGAACTTCAAACTGTTCTCTTTCCAGAAACGTTGGAATTGTGTTTCTATTTTTTGTAGTTTTGAAGAAATAAGTATTTGAAGTCTGTTCCTTCTTTCTGAATAGCACTATATAATACATTAATATTACTCCTTTAGCCTTGGGAGTATACAAGGCTATTAACCCTACCCAACGCATATAGAGTTGAATATGCAGTTGCGTAACTCTCGATAGGCCCATCTCCGGGGTAACAAGGATAAAATCCTCAAAGGTCAGCAAATCGGAAGAGGTCCTCTTCTGTTGAGGTTAATACAACAGACGGCTTGATATCGAGTTGGTAGATGACAGCCCTATAAGATATCTTATCCTGCGAGACGCCAGGGGATATGACTAGGCTCTTAAAAAGTAGGCCTACCATGTTAATAGTCGTAGGATAAAGTATGGTAGACTAGTTATAAAATATTTTCATTAACCTATTAGTCTACTGCCACATTATTAATGTTTTCATCATCATTACTACTATTATTATTACCATATTAATTAATCCTAACATTTTAAAATCTATTAAACTCTTCAAAATAAAAGCATCATGTTGATTATTATTGTTGATCTTAGCCTATAGGCCTATGTTAAGTAGGTTGTCTATTAACATTATCATTATTATTAATTATTATTATTATTATTATTATTATTATTATCATCATTATCTTTATAATCAATTGAGTTGGTGTTTACTTGATGAAAATCCATATTCATTAATTAAATAAAAATAAAACGTAGTTTATTTGATTTTCATATTTATTATAGGCCTATAATTCAGTGACAGCTATTTCGGTACACTGTACCTTCTTCAGACATGTTAAATTATGAATTGTGTTCCAACTGATCTAAGCAACAATACAACAATAGGCTATTTATTTCTTCTTCTTCTTCTGCTTCATGAAATTAGTTTTTTACTACTTTTAGAAATTAAATTACTTGTAGAAATTAATAAATTTAAAAGTAGTAAAAAACTGTTAAATTCTCAACTTGATTTGAATGAATCCCCTTTTGTTAAATTTAAAAATTTAAATAAATATTGTTGTATTGTTGCTTAGATCAGTTGGAACACAATTCATAATTTGTTAACATGTCTGAAGAAGGTACAGTGTACCGAAACAGCTGTCACTGAATTATATAATAAATATGAAAATCAAATAAAACTACGTTTTATTTTTATTTAATTAATTATCTTTATCATTATCTTTATTATTATTATAATTATATTATTTCTAATATGTCCACCGCTGAGGTCTCGGGGTAACGACGTTTCCTCTTACGAAGCGAGATGTGGGTTCGATCACAGATAGGGATAAGTTACCTGGGTGAGGGTTTTTACGGTTATTTTTCTGACCTAGGCCCTATAATATAAAAGTCTTACAAAATTCAAGGCTCACATGTTCGCCGAACGCCATTGCTATCGCATTCGTCCATACCATAGGGGCCTATCCGTCTTATTTAGTAGACCTGTGAATGTATGAGTGAATGGTGCGTGTTGTCTTAAATGTTCGTGTAGTCTCGGAGGTTACCCTGTCATCGAGTTTATCACTTATCCAGAGAGGCCCTCCATGCCATAAGAGGTCAAAAAGTTAAAGTTTCAAATCCACTTCCAAGAGGCCTAAGTAAGGCTGGGAGCATGAGCCACATACAATTACACTCTAATTCAACCCAGGAAGTTACTACAGACCTTATGAGCTACGCCAGTGTCCCCCTACGTACAGAGGGTAGATGTTGCCAAACTCATAATAACGGTATTTGCTTGTTAAGGATGAGTGGAGGGGCAAGGTTGGCAGTACTTTTTCCAAATCTATGTAGGCCTACTATACATTTAAAAAACACAGTTTTTCTTTTATGGCATGCAAACTAGTTTTATAGTAAATATGAGAGTCGATACTTTCACACAGGATAGTGCAGATTCGCACGAGCTCGGTGACAAGTGGTAACCGTTTTTTTTTTCTTTAAGAGGGGGTGGCTTGGACGGCTACAACTTACAACTATGTACCTGCTGTGTTGCAATCTTCGGTTTTATATAAGGGTTTCTCTCAAGAAAATATTGCTAAAATGGCAACCCAGTTCCGTATTCCAAACACACAGTAATTTCCTGGGTTAACTCTGAGTGTACCTATGAAGGGAGAGGTCAGAGTAGGTGAAGAGAGGAATTATTTTTGTTACAGTTTTTACATACAGCTCTCATAGGCTACTAAGATAAATACCACAAGGTGTAAGTAGAAGTCTATTCTTGTCACATAAAAAATAAAAAAAACAGTAATGAATTTAACAAGCATAGTTATGATGCATAGGACGATTTTTCAATATTAAAACTCAAAGATGTTTAACGTCGGATTGAAATTTATTCTTTAGAATTCATATTTCTTTGGAGCTTCATATTTTCTATAATGAAATTATACAAGACAACGGCAGTTCCTATTATTAACTTATGGATCCGAAACATGGACTGTGACAACACAACAATCTGCCAGAATACAAGCTGCTGAAATGAAATTCCTTAGACCAATAGCACGATATCAAAGAACTGACAAAAACATACACAGAAATAAGACAGCAACTAAAAGTAGAGGAATTAAACACAACAATAGTGAAATACAGAACAAACTGAAAAGAGCACTTAACAAGGATGACTGAGAATAGAATACCAAAAGCAGCATACAACTATTCACCACGAGGAAGAGGAAGTTTGGGAAGAACAAAGAAAAGATGGAAACAGCAGCAATTTGGAGTGGGAACAGGCTAATAAATAAGCCTAAACCGTGATGAAGAAGAAGAAAAAGAATTCATATTTTTAATATGTTTACCATTCAAGTAGCTGAACCAAGAAAATAAAAGTATTGTGCAAAGTATAATGTACGCTACATGAATCATGAAAATAAATTTACAACAAATCATAGCATAGATAGGCTACATAATTAACAAGCATAGTAGGGCTAGCCTATAAGCTATTTTATTAGCAGAATCAGTTTATCCACTTCACTGACTGATAAAATGCACTTGGTCTACTTCTATTTTTATACTGTAGAAAGACACAGATAAAGTTACAGAAGTAGCTTACAATGCAATAAATGAAGTCATAAAAAGAAATTTGGGTAAACAAATGTCAACCGCAACCAAATTAAGATTACACAATGTATGCCCTAACTGAAAAATCAGGAGTGAAATTTAGAAGTGACTATTTAACTCCTGCCCCAAATGGGAATCAATCACCAATCACATTTCAATGATTTTTTTTATTTACAACCAATCACCGTCGTTTTTCACTTCGATTTTATCAGTTTAATTATATCACTGTAAAATCAAGCTCCTCCTTTTTAACATTCTGAATAGGTCATAGCAATATTTTGCAGTGACTGCATGTGGCTACCAGATTGTATATATAATGCACGAGTGTTAAAACATAGTAGGCCTACTTGCGGGAGATAATATAAAACATTTGTAGCAATTGATTATACCACAAAAAAAGAAACTACCGTTTGCACTTTCTTAAACGTATTTTTCCCCAGGTAATAACGTTCCAGAAAAATATAATTGATATATTTACATCATAAGACATCAGAAATTAATTAATATACAGTTTGATGTGTTTCATTTTTTCTCCACTAGGGTGCATTCTTACAATATTGCGATCTTTTGTCAATAAATAATATGATCTGGTTGCAGTGATAAACAAGTGAAACATAACGTTTCTCATTTGTTTTCAAACATCGCCGTTTACATTAAGTATATAAATATTTTAAAATAACTATATTTAAATAATGCTTTGTGAGTAAACAGGTTAATTTTATTCGTTAAATAGCCCTAACAAATGCCACTCTTGATTTCCAAATTCTCATGATAAATTCACTCCTCACTTCGCGAGTCGTGAATTTATCGATAATTTAGAAATCACTCGTGGCATTACTTATGAAAACTGGATACTAACTTACAAAATCAAATCAAAATTGCAAGCGGTACAGATGAGATTGTTTACGTCCACTCCTAGGTTTACAAAAAATGGTCAAGGAAAGCAACATACAGGCCTGTAACTTACGTGATAAATTAAAATTTCAAAGTATAACTAACTCATTGTCATTATCGAACCCGTAAGTTCATAGTCGCACGGACATAAGTTCTCCATATACCCCTATCCTCAGCTAATGTTTTTTAATCATCCCCTGTATAATCTACTTCCCTCAAATCGTGATTAATGTTATTCTCCCACCTGATTCTTGACTGCCAACTGGACATTTTCCCTTTGGTTTTCCTTCAAGAAGCTTCCATACACCTCTTTCAATCTCCATTCGTGCCACATGCCCCGCCCATCGTAGTCTATGAGATTTGACTCTTCTTATTATAGCTATCTGGCTTCCTATAAAGGCCATGTGGATCAATGTTATGTAGTTTTGTCCATTTACCTGTCTATTCATCTCTCTTTGGTCCAAAATTTTCCTAAGAATTTTATTCTCAAATACTCGTAATCTCCTTTAGGCTACTCCCTTAAATTAAGAGACCAAGTTTCGCATTCATATAATATAACTGGGAGAATAACAGTTTTATATATTTTCAATTTAACAATTTTTTTAAGGAGTTGGGACGAGTTTAAATTATGTTGAAGGAATTCAGAATTATCAAAGCAATGGTTACATGTTCAAAGATGAACCCATCTCGCTTTCCTAAATTAGCATTACAGGATCAACCTAAATGACGTCGAGATAAAGGAAGACCAAAATTAAGAATAACTGACCAACCACATGTTGAGATCTCAGAGGAACACGCTCAAACGACCTAATAAGTTCATGATGATGATGATGATGATGATGAACTTGTAATCAGAAATTTTAATTTTATGAAACAACGTCTTGTTAGTTTTGCATGGAGTTGAGATACGGACGTTAAACAGAAAGCATGCTAATAAACTGAATGCACTAGAAATGGACTTCTGGAAATATAAAATGAGAAACAGAAACACGACGCCTTATGGAAGTGGAAGAAGGAAGTGTCACAATTGAAAGGAAACGACTACAATGATAAGGACATGTACAAGAATGGGATAGCCTTTTAAGAGGTGAGAAGGAAGAGGACGACCTGTTACAGAAGTACGTGGATACAGAATGTGGACATGTCAATGGAAAGATTTGGTGTAGTGGACGATGAAGTAGGCTATAAGATAGAGAGAAATTGAGTAACATCATAAATAACTCCAAACTCCAAGGGCGACAGGCCTAGAAGGCCCTTGGCTGACCATCCGGCTGCTGGCCTCACATCCGCATGGCTGTAATTATTCATCCAAAATGATTAATTGATGAATAAGTTAAGATTTTACGAATTGAAATCTGGTTATATCCCCCCACGGCTTCCACACGTGTTACCTAATCACAGAGGTAGACACAATCATCCAGCCAGTGTAGGGGTGACATGTGGTCAGCATGTCGGATCCCCCAGCCGTTATAGCTGGTATTCTCAACCTGGAGTCGCTACTTTTGTAGCTACCCAAATGCCTCACGATGCTGGGTAGGAACCGGTCCCATACTGGCCGAAATTCCATGAGTAAAATTTCTTCCCCCATGGAGACCCGAACCAGCGCAAGTCCCGTAGCTCCGCGCCAAGGCTTCTTGCCTTAACCACTCGGCTACGGCGCGGGACATCATAAATAGTAATAATAATTACAACAAGAACTAATCGTTATCTCAGTCAAAAAAAGTAATTTATTAAGTCGACATTTCAATCTCCTTGGTGTGAGATCAAATAATGCATGGAGAAAGAGATACTTACTTACTTACTCACTGGCACTATCGAACCCGTAGGTTCATGGCCGCACGGACATAAGCTCTCCATACATCCCTATCCTGAGCTAATGCTTTCCAATCATTCCCTGTATAATCTACTTCCCTCAAATCATAGTTAATGTTGTTCTCCCACCTCATTCTTGGTCTACCAACTGGGCGTTTTCCTTCTGGCTTTCCTACAAGAAGTTTCCATGCACATCTTTCATTCCCCATACGCGCAACATGTCCTGCCCATCGCAGTCTACGGGACTTAACTGTTCTTATTATATCTGGCTTCCTATAAAGACCATGTAGTTCATTGTTATGTAGTCTTCTCCATTCACCTGTCTGTTTCATCTCTCTTTGGTCCAAAAATTTTCCTAAGAACTTTATTCTCAAATACTCGTAATCTCCTTTCCTCCCTTAAAGTAAGAGTCCATGTTTCGCACCCATATAATATAACTGTTAGAATAATAGTTATATATATATTTCAGCTTAACGTTTTTTGAAAGGAGTTGGGACATCAAAAGTCTCTGCAATGCATAATAGCATGCATTTCCAGAATTGAGCCTATGTTTAATTTCTTTGTGCATCTCATTCCTATTTGTGATTATTGTTCCTAGGTATTTGAATTCAGCCAATTCCTCAAAATTTCCCTCATTTGTCGTTAGCTGTCCATTTCCATTATATAATGTATTTCTACGTGTGGCCATATATTTAGTTTTACTGATATTTACTTCCAGTCCTAATTTCTTAGTGTTACTCAATAGTGTGTGCGTGTTGGCCTTCAGTATCTCCTCGCTATCAGCCAGTAGTACTACATCATCAGCATAAACTAACAGCTTATTAATACCATTCAGTTGTAAGCCTTCCTCATTCTCTAAAGATTTAATGGCATGCTCTAGTACAAAATTAAATAGTAAAGGAGATAGTGGCATCTCCTTGCTTCAACCCATTCTGGATTACAAAAGGTGTCTGAAAACTGTTTGCCTACACGCACCCTACTCGTTGAGCCAATTTAGACACATTCGTATAAGTCTAACTAACTTTTTAGGAATTCCGAACTCCAGCAGGATACTATATATAACTTCTCCCTCTTATTGAATCATATGCTTTTTTGAAGTCTACATATAGTTGATGTACAGTACCATTATATTCCCATTTCTTTTTCTAAAATCTGTCTTATACTAAAAATCTGATCTGTTGTAGACCTGTTTCTTCTAAATGCGCATTGATGATCTCCTAGAATGTCATCAATATAGGGAGTAAGTCTGCTTACTAATATATTTGTTAGAATTTTGTACGAAGTTGAAAGTAATGAGATGCCCCTATAGTTGTTACAATCAGTTTTATCTCCTTTCTTATAAATTGGTACGATAATTGATTCCTTCCATTCATCTGGAAGAGCTTCTTTTTCCCAAATCATACTAAGCAACCAGCGTATCTTGTCCATCAATTTTTCTCCCCCTGATTTTATCAGTTCTGCTGGGATCTCATCTGAACCTGATGCTTTATACATCTTCAATTTTTCAATTGCCATTTCAACCTCTAATGCAATGGAGAAAGAGATACAATAATTAATTGTATAAATTGTACAATCAGCCAGATATTTTGAATTTTGTTAAAGTTAATAGATTGGCATGGGCTGGACACATTATTCGCATGGACAACAAAAGGATTACAAAAAGAATTTACAATGAACAACCGCTATTGGCCAGAAAAGTTGGAAGACCTAAATTAAGATGGGAGGATGGTATAATTCAAGACATTAAAATTTTAAAAATAAAAAACTGGAAGAATGAAGCGCAGAACAGGGAAGTCTGGCATGGATTTCTGAAGGCGGCCAAGGCCCACATGGGGCTGTCGAGCCAATTATGATGATGATGATGATTGTGTGAGATCACCATGTCTTGAAAATGATCTCACACAAGGAGATTGAAACGTCAACTTAATAAATTAATTGTTTGACTGAGATAACGATTAGTTCTTGTAGTAAGTAATATTATTAACTACTCTCAATAAATAGTATTAACAAATGTATTAAATATCATAAATAGTGTAGAGTTCTGAAAAGTAATATCTAACTTTTTGCGCGATAGTGCGTTTTGTCGTGCTTGTAGCAATGGCGACCATGATTGCAAGTTCAACTTCCTACATTTCGGATTTGCCAACCTAAATAACTATACTGTAATATTACATTTACACCCACGTGCAGGAAGTAAAATCACTGCCCTCTATGTGTAGCTACTACGTACAATGTAGGCCTATATAGGCCTACAAAAGAGTATCCAAAAGGTAGTGTTAATATAGGCCTAGGCCTATATTATACGAAACAAATCACTGCATTTTAAATGAACTGAACTTTATTTGAAACAATATAAAACAATAAATACGTACTTGCGGCCATTTTATCAATAATAATGATCACACGGCCTCCGTACTTTCAATTAATGAACATTGCCCACACTGTTAATATTACTCAATTGTTTATAATGAACGCACATATTTCCAACAAAAATATTATTATTTTACTTACTTACTTACTTACTCACTGGCACTATCGAACCCGTAGGTTCATGGCCGCACGGACATAAGCTCTCCATACATCCCTATCCTGAGCTAATGCTTTCCAAGGGCGATTTATCCAATTCCCGCGTTAATATCTCTAGTGCCCCGCTATTGTATAAAGTCCTAACATTCCATGTTCCTAGGAACATGTCCCTGTGTTTGAGCCTTTGGCATGGGTTCCCTGAAGTAGTCCCCGCCCGGAGAACCGAATGGGGGACTATTTGACCTCCGGAAAATTTTACCCCAGTAGAACCCATGTCCGCATTTCTTGACGGTTGTATTATTATTTTACTACTATTTATTATTTTCAAAACACCATCGCGCAAAAAATAATGTACAACGCATGTTTGTGAAGTGTTTTACAGAATCTCGGGAAAAAAAAAACCTGGCTATCGCTCGGTTTTAAACATTTTCCTCGATTCTGTAAATACCACTTCCCAACCTTGCATCGTAATATACTATCGTGTAGCCTATATTAGAAGAAAACATTGTAACCTATTTTACATTTTGATGTCGTTCGACTAGAGACAGACCTCTGTATTGAGGAGAATTCTCATTAACTTAATAAATAAAATAGCGTTCTATATAAGGAAGATAAAGGCTTCAAGTTCTTCCCAAAATCCCTTGTATTGGAATAGATTAGGGCAATAACATTTAACTCGAGACGGGAATAAAATGGGCGAGCGAATATCACAGTGGCGATTCATTAATTACCCAGATCGTATGATGAAGGCAATTTCTTGAGTGAATTGAAACGATTTTATTGAAACACGGGAACTGGTGTCAAGCCCTTTCCTCCCCTTCTAACTGTGTCCACGCTCCATTCAAAGCAGGAGGTAGGCCTACCCTCTCAGTGGACCCTTTTGTTCTCAGTGAAACAAAAGCTCTTCTCAGAGCAGCTCTTTCATCCAGTCACGTCTAGAGGTTATTTAATCCTAATCAGGGGATTTCTCTAGTCCTGTTTTCTCCCCCTAATTTTTCTTTTTCCCATTGCTCAATATTCCCACTAACCCTTCCTTGTATGTTCTAAGTCCCGGAAGATGTTTATATTGCACAAGGATATACACTTTCAGGAAGCAAGTCTACTAGCATTACAGGATATGGCATTGAAACCTAACCTCTCCATTATGTATCTTCCATATACACTTAAACAGATACGCTTGAGAAATATTGTTCAAATAATCTGTCTTTTCCCTAGGGAGTGTGAATTCAAGGTATCTGCAGGACATTAAATGGTAACCGAAAAAAAAGAGACTATTTTCCAAATTAAACGCGTCTACTGTTTGATAATTTACGCTATTATTATTATTATTATTAATAATATTATTAGGCCTATTATTATTATTATTAGGCCTATTATTATTATTATTATTATATGGGACATCCGCGGAAGTCCAGAATAGAAAAAAAAACATATAGACTAAATGTTGAAATTAAGAAAATTATGAAAGTTGAAAGAAATGATTTGCAGACAATTGAAGAGAGTCGATTAAGATAGACATCTCAAGACGATGACAGCTGATAGAATCCCATAGAAGATCTTGGAGTGGAAAATAGATTCGAAAAGAAGAAAGGGAAGACCTAAAGAATTGGATGGACGGTGTCAGAAGAAGTATGAGTGAACTGGGACTGAGAGATGAGGATCTACAAGACCGCTACAACTGGAGAAGGTGAATTTCTTGAGAATGTCGGTAAACCATAGTATTGTGGAAGTATTCCGAAATAAAATATTATATTATTGTTAAGCCTAAAATATGTTTGTCATTTAATGAATTAATTTATTGTACACGATTTTATAATTGTACCACTATTTAAAGTAGGTTTTTAGGCCTACCTGTTTTTATATTTTTAGCACTGACCACTAAGTATTGTTTGAATTCTACTCCTGTGAAAATTTATCTTGAATGCCTACATTTTCTCAGAATTTCATAAATTTTACAACCTCAAATATGGATTCAGAAGATTCATTTTAGAATAATAAGTAAAGACTTTTTAAATGATGTAGCCTATTAAAAATTTGTCTGAAAGATATAAATAAAATGGGTTGTTAAAAAAATAAAATTCTAAATGCAATTTTGAGGTTTGTAGGTCAACTGAAGTAGGGTAATCCAACAAATCGTCGAAACAACAAGTAATAAATTAAAAACTTAATAGGGCCTAAAAAAATTCAAATGGCAGTTGAATGGATTGAACTACAAAAAGACGTAACTTCAACATATGCTATCCACGTAGATTCACAAGCCGCTCTTCTAGCCATAGCTAATAGAAAATCAACCAACCCTTTGGCGATCCAAACCAGAGAAAAGCTAATCGTACTCAAAAAGACGAGAAAGATTGACCTCCACTGGGTTAAAGGTCACGCAGGTCTTCGAGGGAATGAAAGAGCTGACTATCTGGCTAAAATAGCCGCTAGCTACAAAAATACTATCGACTATAACTCCATCCCTATAACACGAGGCAAGCAGTTATTAAAAGAATACTATGAAACAATCTGGAATTTAATTTACACCAAATCAAATGACGCCTTCCATACCAAAATGTTCATCCCCAACATACCCTATAGACTGTCCCTATCCCTATGGCCTAACTATATAACCACAATTTCTCACCAACCATGGACTATTTAAATCCTACCTACACAAAATGAACAAAACTGCTTCACCTTATTGCAACTGCCCAGAAAAATCACTGCAGACGGCCCACCATCTGATGACTGAATGCAACATGTTCTCTAGAGATCGACCAGCTATACTACAAATTGCTACTCCGCCAAATATTCTGAAGTTCCACTTTAACACAGTCAACGTTGCAGAATTTCTTACGAGGATCTTCCGTCAACTACAAGAACAACTAGAACAATAATTGAACAATTGTAAAACTGTAAATATCCCGTGATATAGGCCTACCATTGGTGAAACACGGGTTGTAACATATATGTAAATAAAAAAAAAAGTAAAATACAAACCCTCATTTATGTCATTATAAGTCCTAAGTGTCACAATAAACAACCTGCCTCATGTAAATATTTAAACAAGCAACTTTTTTTTTACAATTAAGATAGGCTACTTGGGTTGTTAAAAATGAACAATGCGTACTATTCGAGAATTCCTACTGTTAAATAATGATGAAATTGGTTGGAATCACGTATTTTAATTTAATGCGAAGGACCTGTTTGAGGTAACTTTTAGGTCCACCGCTGTGGTATAACAATAACATCATTGTTTCGGACACATCTATCCCGAATTCAATCTCCGGTTGTGAAAATAATCCAATTTCCCAATTTTTCGTCACTTGTAAGATAATTGGCAAGAAACGTTAAGACCAAATAGCTCCGAACACCGTCTGCTCCACCATAATGACCCATATGCCTAACATATTTGCCTAGTTAAGTATGCAAGTAAGCTGTGTGAATTGTCTTAATGCTTGTGTTGTCTTAGAAAAGGCCCAGGCATTGATTTCGTCCTCTTAAGGCTCTCCGAACACTTAGATGGTTAATATTGTGTGTGTGAGTGTGCGTGTGAGTGTGAGTGTGAGCGTGAGTGTGAGTGTGAGTGTGCGTGTGCGTGCGCGTGTGTGTGTGTGTGTGTGTGTGTGTAGGACCTGTAATAATTCAGAATTAGGCCTAAATCTCCTTCCGTCACGTGAGGTTCCTGTAAGCCCCGGGAGATATGGGGTACAATAAAGTCTTTCTACCTACAAATTATAGGCCTATACATTTAAAGAAGTTATTTTTTTACTTGTGTTAGTTACCAAGTAAGTGTGCATTAATCCGAGTAGTAGCGTAGTGGTTAAGGCACTGAGCTACAAGCCGAAAGGTCGAGGGTTCAAGTCCCGGTGGGTCAGGATTTTTAAACTGACCCAAACCTTCTGGCGGCACTATGGCCCTGGGGTCGACTCAGCTTCTAACGGAAATGAGTACCAGCGCTTGTTCTGGGGGTAAAGGCGGCCGTCACGCAGGGCTGACAACCCGGCTGACATCAAGTGCCGATTGTCCAGAAATAGTGGGAGCTTTAACCTCCTACTACCCCAAGGGCCTCCTGAGGCCTGTAGTGGGATTACTTTACTTTATTTTATTTACTATGTCAGATGCCTGAATTATCTTAAATGTAAATGGAAAGGAGAGTACGAGTATTTGAGAATAAAGTTCTTAGGAAAATTTTTGGACCAAAGAGAGATGAACAGACAGGTGAATGGAGAAGACTACATAACAATGAACTACATGGTCTTTATAGGAAGCCAGATATAATAAGAACAGTTAAGTCCCGTAGACTGCGATGGGTAGGACATGTTGCGCGTATGGGGAATGAAAGACGTGCATGGAAACTTTTTGTAGGAAAGCCAGAAGGAAAACGCCCAGTTGGTAGACCAAGAATGAGGTGGGAGAACAACATTAACTATGATTTGAGGGAAGTAGATTATACAGGGAATGATTGGAAAGCATTAGCTCAGGATAGGGATGTATGGAGAGCTTATGTCCGTGCGGCCATGAACCTACGGGTTCGATAGTGCCAGTGAGTAAGTAAGTAAGTAAGTAAGTAAATATATTTGCTATAGATTTAGATACAATTTTTAGATACAGTTTGAAACTCACGATGGGTTAAAGCAAGGAGGTGCACTATTTCATCTCCTATCCAATTTTCATCCTCTAAAGATTTAATTGTAGCCTATGCTCTAGTACAGAATTGAATAATAGATGAGATAATGCATTTCCTTGCTTTAACCCATTGTGAATTTCAAAACATATCCGAAAACTTCTTGTCTACACGCACCCTACTCTTCGTACAATTTAGACACATTCGAATAAATGTTGATCAAACATGACCTATCGCCAGGCGAATTTTATTTAAGGGGGACTAAAAAGAATAAAGTGAAGGCATCAATTCTGCACGCGTTAAAAGAATTGAAGGATAACATCACGAGCACAATACAGGCAATTAGTCAACATCCCCTGGAGAGAGAGTGTCCCAGAATTTAAAGCCCGCAGGAACTGGGCTTCTTGTTGTCTAATAGTCCTTATTATTCCGAATGAATCTCTACAAAATAATGGCCATACCTGCTTATCTTCATAGATCTGAAATATGGACGTTGTCGAAAGCTGATAAAAACAAGATACAGGCTGCCGAAATATTTTTTTAAGAACAATAAAAGGATGAAGGCTACCCTTTTAGGCAGAATTTCAAATTAAAAATAAGAGAAGTTCTAGAAAAAATTCTTTGGGAGAAAGAATTATAAACTATAGAAATTAATGGATACAACATGCTGATAGAATGTCGATCAAGAGGATCCTAAGAAAAGTGACGTAGGCCTACTATAGGCCCAAGGAAAGAAGATATCAAGGAAGAACAAGAAAATGATAGTAAGACATGTTTTGAAGCCGGAACAGACACTATTGCCTAATCCATGGAGTGTAGAGGAAGAAGCTTATTTTGTTGAATTGTATAGGCATATATATATATATATATATATATATATATATATATTTCATCATCATCAACAACAAGGATTAAGCCCAATGGCCTGTTCCGACCTCATTATATCATAGGTCGAATTGGTCCTTCCATCTCTTCAATGGTCTTCCTAACTATCTTCTCCCTTTTGGTTTATAATTATACATTCTTCTTGGTATGCGCTGTTCATTCATTCATAATGCGTGCTGAAGGTAAGCATTTTGATAGTATTATATTTTTTCACAGAGATTAAATATATTAAGTTCTGTTCTTATATCTTCGTTTTTCTTTTTATCGGTCCTTTGGTATCCTGCTAATGTTCTCAACATCTTGATTTCTGCAGCCTCTATTTGTTTACTATCTGCCCTTGTTAATGTCCAGGTTTCACATCCATACCTAGAGAGATGGAACTGCCAATACTTTGTAAAATTTTAAAATAGTTTCTTTTCTAGTTCTATTCAATAAAGTACGTTTAATTGTGCCACATAGATAATTGAATCGTTGTATTTTAATGTATTTATCTAAATTTCTGTCATTACCTAAATGACATCCCAAATAATAAAATTCTGAACTTGGTCTATAATTATATTGTTTATCATTATTTTTGTTCTTATTGCACATTTTCCTTTCAGAGCTAATATTTTTGTTTTAGATGTAGATATTCTTAAATTGTATTTTAGAGAGATGTTATTTAGAGTATAAAGGAATTGTTGTAAAACATTTTCTGATGCTGTCATTATTACTTGATCGTCTGCAAAAAGCAGAGTTGTCAATACACAATTTACATTAATTTGTTCTTGCCGTTCATTTATGACATGGTCCAAGTATAAATTGAATAATACTGGTGACAATGGACACCCTTGTCTTACTCCCTGGTTTATTTCTATGTTTTGTTTACTAATTTTATCTCCGCAGTCTATTTTAAATTTTGTTTCTATATATAAACTCTGAATGGCTCTTATAAGGTGTTGAGGAATTCCTTTCATTTCTAATATGTTCCATAATTTATTTCTACTTACACTAACAAATGCTTTAGTATAATCAACAAAAGCTATATACGTGGGTAAATTAAATTCTTTTCTTTTTTCTATCAATTGAGTCATTGTAAAAACGCAATCTATAGTTGACCTACCCTTTCTAAATCCATTTTGTTCCTACGTAATATTCTTTCACCTATTTTATTTATTCTATATGATAAAATTTTTGCATATATCTTATAAGCTGAATTTAATAAACTTATTCCTCTATAATTTGTACATTCTCTTCCGTTTCCTTTTTTAAATATCGGAGCAGTTATTGCGTCCTTCCAATCATCCGGAACAGAACCCGTTTTCCAGCAAAGGTTTATAAATTCAAGAAACTTAACAATAAATGCAATCGATGCACATTTTAATAATTTTATGTTTAAATTATCTGCTCCAGGCGATTAGTTGTTTTTAAAATTTTGCATTGTTAACATTAGCTCTTCAAACCTAATACTATCCACATTTGGGTCATTTTCTCTTAAGGCTATTGTTTGTTCTCCTAAGTTTGTCCACAACGATGTATAATGTTGTTCCCATTGTGTAAGAGGTATAGGATTTAACTGTATTGTGTTCTTTTCGTTTTTATTTAAATGTTTAATTACTTTATATGCTCTAGCTTGGTGTCCGTGTACATCATGTTCTAAATTCGACACATATAAATCTTGGTGATAAAATCGTAAAACATGTAGTCAATGATCCATTTCACCATTTAAAAATTAAGAGTCAACTGCGAAGCTGTGATTTTAAAGACTAAATATTGACTCTTAGCAACTTTGGGCTACATAGAAATCCTTTCTCTATATTATCGCATTTCTCTCTCCGAAATAAGTTGTAAAATCAAACATAGCAAATTAAAATATTTGGAATCAATATTAGATTCAGAAGGAATAATCAAGTCTAAGATAAACAAATGAGTGCGTCAAGGAAGGAAAACAATTAGAATGTTAAATTCAATGCTATGAAGTAGATTTTCTAAAGAAACAAAACTGAATAACTTATTTATAACTCATAGATGGAGAGTATACTATCGTATGGTGCGGAAATGTGGACATTATACAGAGAGCAAGCACATAAACTACTGGTGGACTTTTGGAGAAGGGCTTCTAGAAATTCAAGAAGAGGCAAAATTAGAAATATTAAAATCAGATAAATAATGGATATTCAAAAAGATATTCTATAAGTTATTGAAGAAAAAAGACTGAAATGGTTTGGCCAAGTAAAGAGGATGTCAGATGACAGGATACCTAAGATGATGTTAAATTTTGAAGCAGAAGGCAAAAGAAGAAATGAGAGACCAAAAAAACAGTTGATTCAAGGATTATAGGCCTATAGGAGTATGGTGTCGAAAGGATTAACAGAGAGTGATGCAGAGAATAGGAATTTTTGGAGGAATAAATATTATAATGGATTATAGAAAAACTACTGTACTACTAATGAATTAACTAAATAATTATCGAACCCGTAGGTTCATGGCCATGCCGACATAACCTCTCCATACATCCCTATCCCAAGCTAATGCTTTTTATCATCCCCTGTATAACTACTTCCCTCAAATCATGGATAATGTTATCCTCCCACCTAATTCATGGTTTAACAACTGGGCGTTTTCCCTCTGGTTTTCCTACAAGAAGCTTCCATGCACTTCTTTCATTCCCCATTCGTGCCACATCTCATGCCCATCGCAGTCTACAAGACTTAACTGTTTATTATATCTGACTTCCTATACATACCATGAAGCTCACTATTATGGAGTTTTCTCCATTCACCATGTTTCGCATCCAAATAATATAACTGGAGAATAACAGTTTTATAAGTTTTCAGTTTAACGTTTTTTGAAAGGAGTTGGGACGACAAGAAGCCCTGTAATGTATCCATCCATCCATCCATAGTAATTCTACCCGAGGGCAGATCTTTAACTGCAATCATAGCATGTTCATGCTATGATTTGCAGCTTCACTAGGATATTATATGTGTGGTAGCTTCCCGTTGCTTTCCACACCGATGAAGGGTGATTATGATAATAAGGATGATGATGATGGCCGGATGATTTTCGGGGACCATTGGGCCCTAAGCTTCCTGATATTTGTCTTACAGGTGAGGAAAAACACCGAAAAATCCTCACCCAGGAGACTGTCCCGACCGGGAATCGAACCCGGGGCCGCTGCGTGACAAGTCAGCACGCTACTTTGAGACCACAGTGGTGGACCTGTAATGCATAATAGCATGCATTTCCAGAATTGAGCCTATGTTTAATTTCTTCATGCATCTCATCCGTATTTGTAGGAATACTACTGTACTGTAGAGACATTACTAATAAAGAAGAAGAAGAAAACAGCACGTTCTCGTTATCAGAATTTTATTTTTAGTCGTTGTACTTTCACTAGATTTTAAAATAGAATAAATTAACTAAAGGTCATCAGTTTTCTGCCTGTACATTACGTTCAGGCCATAGCAAGTCAGAGCAGATTTAAATGTAGTCATAAAGCATTCATATCTCACCCCCAATTTTTTCCCTCGTCTCTGGTTGATGATGAAACTTGCTTAACAGAATTCCCGACACACGACGACTTTATAAAATGTGCGGGAGGAGGAATTTGAATGGCGTCATGAATTATGAATTAAGGGGGGGAGGAGGTTATAGAGAGCGGAGCAGTTTGAAGACGTGCGCAGCCATGCAGCAAGTGTGTAGATTGCTGACAAAGTGTGTACAGACTCTAGGCTTGTTTCGCTGATCTGAGAAATATAGTCTATTAATATTCTGCATACAGTCTAGTGCAATCCCTTTCTATCAGTAAAAAGAATAACTTACACGGAAATCCCTCCAGTTAAAAATTCTCTTGTCTTGATGAAACTGGATGAAACTCTATCTCAAATGGCCTCCATACTTAATCTATCAACTGGTAGCTTACTTTTTTTTTCATAAGTAATGCCACGAGTGATTTCGAATTTATCTAGATAATTTGGAAATCAAAAGTGGCATTTGTTAGGACTATTTAACGAATAAAATTAAGCTGTTTGTTCACAAATAATTATTTTAATGTAGTTATTTAAACATATTTATATATTTAATGTAAGCGGCAATGTTTGAAAACAAATGAGAAACGTTATGTTTCGTTTGTTCAACACTGCAACCAGATCATATTTATTGCCAAATAGAATCGTAATATTGTAAGAATTCACCCTAGTGGAGAAAAAATGAAACTTCATTACGGGCTATTAATTAATTTCTGATGTCCTATGATGTAAATATGTCAATTATATTTTTGTGCAACGTTAATTCCTGGGCAATAATAGCTACGTTTAAGAAAGTGCAAACAGTAGTTCTGTTTTTTTTTTTGTGGTATAAGACTAATCAATTGCTACGAATGGTTTTCTATTATATCTCGCAAGCAGAATCTGTTCACTTATACAATCTGGAAGCCACTTGATAAAATAAAAGCGATAAAATGAAAGTGACAAAATCGAGGTGAAAAAGACTGTGATGACTGTAAATCAAAATTCATTCAAATGTGATTGGTCATTGACTGCAATTTGGAGCATGAGTTAAATAGTCTCTCTAAACACTGTATTTTAGTTTTGTTCTATAGTAAAAAAGATGTGCATGTGCAAACATAGGCCTACAATTCGTCATAGGTCTACTACATAATTCTAGAGATTTAAATGTAATGCAATAATGCAACAATAAGGGTATTAGGAAATAATTACAATTAGACCTGTAAGTCAGATTTTTAGGCTCCAAAGAGTAGATATAGGAACCTTAATATACTAGGGTATTCGATAGGCTAAGTATTGGTAACACTGCTAAAACATCACAAAAAATATTTATAAAAAATAGGTTACTTTTGGCAATACGAATTTCATTTTAGTCTCTTGTAAAGTCAATTACACGTTACCAAATCCTTGGAATAGGACGAACTTCATCTGCAGCACCATTTCTAGATATCTCTTTCATCTGATCGATCTATATCAAATTTTGATTGTAATCGAATATATCGTAGAGGTCTTTGATCTTTGACAATAAGTTATAGTCACAAGGGCTCGTGTCTGGTGAATTTGGTGGGTGTTGGAGTAGGCCTACTTCTCAATTCAACTTTCTGATCATATTCTACTAACCTTTTTTTTTTTACGGTGGTATTGCTTACTAAATGTGAGAAACAGTGAATGTATTCACAAAATATTGCTATTTCGAGAGTTTTAGTATTACATATTCAGCCTATACGCCTACAACAAACATTGTTCAACAACATAGTACAATATTACAATGGTCACCACTAGGATCGCTGATTACAAAAATAGCCCTTGTAACTATAACTCATATTCAAAGATCAAAGAACCTGTGCGAGGCATTCGATTTCAATCAAGAGTTGATATCCAGAAAACTTTAGCTCGATCATATGAGAGAGCTATCCAGAAATGGTGCTGCAGATTGAGTTTAGCCATCTCTAATGATTAGACAACGTATAGGCTTAGTTGACTTGGCAGTAGACTATAAATGGAGTTTGTAATGTCAAAATAACCTAAATAATTTTTTGTGATGTTATAGCAGTGCTGTCATTACTTATCGAATGACTTAGGTCTAGTATATGAATTCCTATTCTCTAAAAATTATAGGCCTATTTTATTTTTGTTCTACAGTTAAGAAAAAAAAATATGTGCAGAGTTTCAGCTCGTTATACGTATTAATATTCTTACTGGTTTAAAGATAATGTGATAAGGATATGCATCATAGTAATTCTGCACGAGGGCAGGTCTTTCACTGCAATCATAGCATTTTCAATGCTATTCTTTGCAGCTTTATTAGAGAACTGTAGGTGTGGTAGCTTCTCATTGCTTTCCATACCGAGGGGATGATGATGTTAATGATAAGAATGGTGATGATGGCCGGATGATTTTCGGGGACCGTTGGGCCCTAAGCTTCCTGGCATTTGTCTTACAGGTGAGGGAAAACTCCGAAAAAACCTCACCCAGGAGCCTGTCCCGACCTGGAATCGAATCCGGGCCCGCTGCGTGACAAGGCAGCACGCTACCTCGAGACCACAGCGGTGGACAATAGGCCTAAGGATATAGCCTAAAGAAATTTTCAGAATTAGACATTTAACAGATTTTTAGGCTGTAAAAGAATAGGTTTAGGCACCTAAATAAACTTAAAACTGTAAAGTTTATTTTAAAAGTGCTACTTTATGTTTCAAAATGAGTAATATAGGCCTAAGCTTATGACTATTGTTAATTAGGATAATCATAAGCTCAGACCTATTATTAATTAACAACGCAGTGGATTTAAGAATTATGGAATACAAAAATAAACAAAGTTAATTAACTATAATCAACCTAATTACTGACCACAAAGTAATATTATAGGTCTAATAATCACAATTTTACATTATTTCGATGTTCTGGTAAAATTCTAAAGATTTCAAGAATTTTCCGGAGTTTTAACAACGCTGAACTGTGATTCAATTTTATATCAACACTTATTTTGATGTTTATGGTATCCAGAAGTTTTGCATTTTTAATTCGGAATGAATTATGTAGGCCGAACTTTAATTTAAAAGAGGACCTCTTAGTTTTAAAAAAAATAATGAAATATTTAACGGGTGGTAAGATGTGCTATTTAGACATATTTTGAACTCTTGTATTAGGCCTACCTAACAATACCTTAATTGGTTTTATAGTCATTCCTTCAGAAAAAAAAAGTGGGATAAAACCTAAAAATCCAGATATAATCATTACAGTCAACATACCCAAACTATGTAGCCATACCAAAACACCTTACCCACAAGCATCACATAGAAACGGATTCGGACTATCGATGGGGTTCTATTGATTATAATTCATTACTATCGTGAGACAAATTCATTTTTTTCCTTAACGAGTCCTACAAAAACCAGCAAAAGAATGCCACTTTTATGCATAAAATACAGTCCTTTATGTTCATGCGGGAAATTATTGAATGCTACACCGCAGTGTATGATTGTTATTATTATTATTATTAATTATTATTATTATTCATATATTATTATTCTTCTTATTATTATTATTGTCCGCTGTGGTGTCTATGTCCTCGTGGCTGCCCTTTTCATTCCGCGAGCCCAGGTTCGATTCCCGGTCAGGACAGTCTCCTGGGTGAGTTTTTTTTCGGTTTTTTTCCTCACCTGTAAGACAAATTTCAGGAAGCTTAGGGCCCAACGGTCCTCGAAAATAATCCCTGATAAAGCTGCAAAACATAGCATGAAAATGCTATGATTGCAGTGAAAGACCTGCCCTCAGGCAGAATTACTATGGATTATTATTATTATTATTATTATTATTATGTATTATATTATTATGTTCAATATCATCATTACTGTTGTTATTGTTAGGCAGTCTTCTACTATTAGGCCTACCCTACTTTTAATTGAGTAGACCTAGGCCTATATGGCGGCCGCGGTGGGCTAGTGATTATGTCCCTTGCCTTTAGTTCCGAGGGACCCGGGATCAAACGCTGACGGGATCGATGGATTTTTATGATGGAGAAATCCGTGGGACCGTTCTCCACGAAGGACTTTAAGTCATGGGTCTCGAGTATCAAGATTTTCAGGCTCGCAAAAGAACCATAAGCCTGATTAAATAGGCCTCTGCAAATTTACCGACCGCTACCCACCCAGATAATATCTTAGTTGCCCACTAGATGTCTCACTGAGGTGAAATCCCGGCCCTATATAACTCGCTCACATCTGTGGGTAAATAAGCATAAGTTAACTAAATTAGCTTGGTTAAACACTCCCAATAGGGAGTGCTTTAAACCCCACACGGAGAAGAACGTGGTACATAGGCCTACATAGATAATTAATATAAGTATATAGGCTATCTGCATATAGGCTTATCAACAGTTCATTTATACCATTCATTTGCCTCTTACTTACTTACTAACTGACAATATCGAACCCGTAGGTTCATGGCCGCGCGAACATAAGCTCTCCATACATCCCTATCCTGAGCTAATGTTTTCCAATCATTCCCTGTATAATCTACTTCCCTCAAATCATAGTTAATGTTATTCTCCCACCTCATTCTTTGTCTACCAACTGGGCGTTTTCCCTCTGGTTTTCCTATAAGAAGCTTCTATGCACGTCTTTAATTCCCCATGCGTGCCACATGTCGCAGTATACGAGACTTAACTGTTCTTAATATATATCTGGCTTCCTATAAAGACCATGTAGTTCTCTGTTATGTAATCTTCTCCATTCATCTGTCTGTTGATCTCTCTTTGGTCTAAAAATTTTCATGAGAACTTTATTCTCAAATACTCGTAATCTCATTTCCTCCCTTAAAGTAAGAGTCTGTTTCGCATCCATATAATATAGGCCTAATGGTAGAATAATAGTTTTAGGCCCTATATGTTTTCAGTTTAACGTTTTTTTAAAAGGAGTTGGGACATCAAGAGTCTCTATAATGAATAATAGCAAGCATTTCCAGAATTGAGTCTATGTTTAATTTATTTGGGCATCTCATTCCTATTTGTGAATATTGTTCTTGTAAGGGGTAGTGACGTGTGTATAACCTCTCCTACCCAATTCTCATCCTCACCTTCTCGTGGTACAACCCGTTTTCACAAACGAGGCTCTGAGGACCGAGTCACGGCGGTATAACCGTTCCATCAGGTACTGAGTAAATGCGGTATCCTAATGTCTGTCCAGAGACTAAAAGGTAGCAGCCCTACCACTGGACTACTTAGCGTCGGGCCAGTAACCTGTCCTAAGGAACTTCAAAACTACTTTCAAGTCTCAACACGAAAAAAGCCAGAAGGAATTGAAATATGACGACCCACAGCAAAGAAATATGGTTAAAAGAAAACGGCACAATGATATTGTAAGATATGCAACCTGGAATGTCCGAAGCATCCATGAAAAAGAAGAGGAACTAGACAGTATATTTAAAAATAGAAACATTGATATTGCAGTCACTACAGAAACTAAGAAGAAACTCAAAGGAACGAAAGAAACACAAAATTATGTACAAATATATAGCGGTGTCGACAGGAAAACCCATGGACAAGCTGGAGTAATGATTTGGATTAATAAAACCATAAGAAATAAAATTCAACACTACACTTACTGGAATGAAAGAATATTAGAGCTTCGACTGAAAATTAATAGAGGTAATTTGACAGTTCTTGGTGTATATGCACCAGAGGAAGGCCGTGAAGAAGACAATGAAGAATTTTATAAAATATTACAAGAAATTTATAGCAAAATTAATAGAAATGATTACATTCTCATAATAGGAGATTTAAATGCCAGAGTGGGCAATGCTCAAGTCAACAATACTATTGGAACATTTGGCGAACCAACCAGCAATAGGAATGGGACAAGATTAACAGATTTTGCTATCTACAATGAACTGAAAATAACGAATACCTTTTACAATCATAGAAACATACATAGGCCCCTAAGTATACCTGGCATCGTCAGGACTCAAAATCAATCATTGATTATTTCATTGCAAATAATAAGATTTTTAAATTGTTTCTCGTTGTCAGAGCCTACAGAGGATATGATATTGGTTCAGATCACTACCTAGTAGAAGCAAGAATAAGATTTCCACCAAGATGGTTAAAAAAGAAGAAACAACAACAGAGCATAGAACAAAAGTACAAGGTAAAATTATTTTATGATGACAGCATTAAATGGTTATATTCGAGAAGAATTCAGCAATATATGGCTACAACTCCAGAAAGTAATGATGTCGAAGAAGAATGGAAAAACATTAAAATGATAATTCAAAATGCAGCTAATGAAACTTTAGGAAAAGTAAATATACAACAAAGAAGAAATAGAACTCTAAAAATCTGGGATGATCAAATAAAACAATTGATTGAAGAAAAAAATGCAGCTTATAAAAAATATTTGAACACAAAGAAAGTAGAAAATGAAATAGAATTCAAACGCTGTAGAGCTATTGTTAAGAGGGAAATAAGAAAGAGACATAGGAAAACATGGTTAAATTTTGTTACACATTTAGAATCAGATTTGCATAAGCTCCAACCTAATGCCTTCAAAATATTAAAACATTTGAATAAAGATATTAAAGAATCTACCAAAATTAATTGCGGAGTAACAAAAGAAGATTTTTTCAATTATTATAAAAGTCTTTGGACTGACAATAGCTATGAAGATACAATTTTCCGAAATAATAATGAGACAGATTCCATAATATCATTGGAAGAATTGAACAATAGTTTAAAGAAATTAAAAAATGGGAAGGCAACTGGCACAGATGGCTTGAATTCTGAATTGTACAAATATGCAGGCAAACAGTTCCATGAAAGACTGTTGTCCTTCTTTAATAATGTATTCAAAAATGCAGATATACCACAAGAATGGAAGACAAGCATTGTTATACCCCTGTTCAAGAAAGGAGACAAGAGAAAAATGGACAACTATAGGGGAATCAGTTTGTTAAACACATGCTACAAAATTTATGCAGACATTTTAAATGGAAAATTGAAAAGTTTCAGTGAAAAATTCCTTATGGAATGTCAAAATGGATTTAGGAAAGGACGATCTTGTATTGATTCAGCATTTTCTGTTAAACTATTGCTTGAAAAAAGAAGAGAATTCAACTTAGAAACACATTTTGCTTTCATAGATTTTGAAAAAGCATTCGACACAGTCAAGAGATCAAAACTCTTAAATATATTGGAAGACAGAAATATACCAAATTTACTTCGGCAGAACATACAAAATATTTACAAAGACAACACCATAAAGATTAAATTAAATAACAGATTTTCTGAAGAAGGAATTATAAATCGTGGTGTGAGACAAGGCTGCCCCCTATTCCCAACACTTTTTGCAATTTATATCAATGAAGTAATATGTTGCTGGAACAAAACATATAAATTTGGAATAAGAATATCAGAAAATAGAAAATTAAACACCCTATTGTTTGCAGATGACCAAATAATAATAGCAAATTCCGAAGATAATCTACAGAAAGGTCTGTATGAACTTAACAAAATTACAGAAGAATATGGATTAAAGATATCTACAGAAAAGACAAAAATTATGGCATTTCAAGGTGTAGATCCTGTCAGAAGTAAAATTGTACTGGACAATAAAATTTTGGAGCAGGTGAATAATTTTACATATCTAGGATGCAATATCTCATATGAAGAAGAAAAGGATGTAAATGCAAAAATATCTAAATTTTTAAGAATTTTAGGGTTAATAAATTCTATCTTCAAGCCACAGTTAGTCCAAAAGCATTCAAGACTGAAAGTGTATAAAACACTGGCTCTTCCAACTCTTTTGTATGGTAGCGAAGTATGGACGTTGAAACAGAAGGATATACAGAGACTTAGATCTGCTGAAATGAGATATCTTCGGAGGACTGCAGGATACACACTACTAGATCACAAAAAAAATGAAGACATCTTAGAAGAATTACACATGGAATCTTTAGAAAACAAAAATTTCTGATTATAAGTCAAGATGGATACAACATGTTCATCGAATGGAAGATCACAGAATACCCAAACTAATGTTAAGATATCAACCTGCAGGAAGAAGAAGACCAGGACGTCCACTCAAAAGACTTCTGGATGGTGTTTCTCTTGAGGCCGAAACAGGTCAACAAATGGCCTAAATTCGTGAATGTACTATGATGATGATGATGAATGAGGCGGAACACTGACCACGGACCACTCAAATGACAACTATACGAAAACAAGTGTAACTAAATTAGTATGGTTCAATCAAATTCTTCCCTGTAGGGGGTGAGTGCCTAAATCTCTGTTAAGGGAATCATGGGCTTACAAGATACAAGATTATTATTATTATTATTATTATTATTATTATTATTTAGATCCACCGCTGTGGTCTCGAGGTAGTGTGCTGCCTTGTCACTAAGAGGGCCCGGGTTCGATCTCCGGTCGGGCAGTTTTTCTGGGTGAGGTTTTTATCGGGGTTTTTCCTGACCTGTAAGACAAATGTCAGGAAAACTTTAAGGCCCAAACGATCCCAGAAATCATACGGCCAACATCATCCTTACCATTATCATCCTTCACCGGTGTGGAAAGCAACGGGAAGCTACCACATCTACAATTCCCTAGTAGGCCTAAAGCTGCAAGCATAGCATGAAAAAATTCTATGATTTCAGTGAAAGACCTCCCTCGGGCAGAATTACTATGGATGGATTATTATTTAGGTGAGGGTCTAAACCCGATTCGGATGATGAACTTTTAAGGGCATAAACATTCTGAGTATGGTTTGCTTCGCAAGGAAAATAAAGTCTTGAGTACAGTGTCGTAGATTAACGGTACGTAAAAGAACCTCAAACCTGAAAAAATACTCTATTGACCTGCGGTATTAAACAGCATAATTAAATAAAAATACTGATATATCCCTACCTATCTGTGAGTTTAAATTCTCAGATTCTTTAGGCCTATAGTTAAGAACTATCTTCAGAGATATTTGGGGTAGGCCTAAGTTTCTTCAAGATGTTATCTGTAGTCAATAGAACAAGTTGCATTTGCCTACTTAAGGGACTGGAAGAAACCAGTCTCTGAATACGTGGCGAATATAGCCTAGTGCAGACATTATGATTTACACGGGCCTATTTTAATAACATTTCTCCATATTTTCTTTATATTGCCTTTGTATAGGCTAGAGTCCCGCGCCGGAAATGAGTGGTTAAGGCAAAATGCCTTGGCGCAAAACTACGGAGTTTGCGCTGGTTCAAGGCTCGATGGGGGAAGAAATTTTATCATGGAATTTCGGTCAATAAGCTACCGGCATCTTGAGGGATTTGGGTAACTAAAATAAGTAGCGGCTATAGATTGAGAAAACCAACTATAACGGCAAGGGAACCCGAAATGCTAATCACATGTCGCTCCTTACACTGGCTGGATTATCATCTACCTCTATGACTATTTAACTCATGCCCCAAATGGGAGTCAATGACCAATCACGTTTCAATGATTTCTGTATTACAACCAATCAGAGACGTGTTTCACGAAATAATTATCAACGTTAGGATTATCATATATTAAGCAAAGCTCCTCCTTTTTAATATTCTGAACAGGTCTGACCGTTATTTTGCAGTGACTGAGCCTATAACAAATACGGCTACCAGATTGTATATAATAGTGCTTACATGTCAACATTTGTAGCAATTGATTATACCACCAAAAAAAAGAAACCACTGTTTGCACTTTCTTAAATGTATACGACATCAAAAATGAATTAATATACAGATTGATGTGTTTCATTTTTTCTCCACTAGAGAGCATTCTTACAATATTGCGTTCCTTTGGCAATAAATAGTATGATCTGGTTGCAGTGATAAACAAAAGAAGCAGTAGAAGCGTAGGCTACCTATCGTTTCTCATTAGTTTTCAAACATCACCGTTTACTTTAAATATAAAAATATTTTTAAAATAACTGTAGTTAAATAATGATTTGTGAGTAAACAGCTTTATTTTATTCGTTAAATAGTCCTAACAAATGCCACTCTTGATTTCCAAATTCTCTAGATAAATTCACTCCTCACTTCGTGAGTCGTGAATTTATCGATAATTTGGAAATCACTCGTGGCATTACTTATGATAATCACATGTGAATGTGAGGCCAGTAGCCGGCTAGTAGGTCAAGGGCCTTGTAGGTCTATCGCGCCATAGAGTTTGTTTTGTATAGGCTAGGCTAGAGATTATAATGATTTACTATTTCATAACATAATAAGGTAGTTTTCTGTTAATACGTCTATGTAATTGCTTTTCCAGCAAGTAACGAATTATTGAAATATTTCATGAAGATGATACAACGCCTCCTGTAGACTTACAATATTGGGCAAATGTTATACATATCCTGAATCCTTTTTTTACTTTCCACAAAGCTGAACATTTTAAAAATCTACCCCTTTCCATTCCACTAACAACCGAAAAAGAGATTCCAGCACAGACTCTCATGTCGCACTCGAGCAGGCTGCTGGAAGAGTAACCTCATCCAGTATGACTTGCTTTGTGACTCCTGAAAAAGCGATGGGGAGGATGGGAGAGCTCCTTTCTTTACAAGGACACAAGTACCACACAGAAACGAATAAAACGCTAGGGGAAATAAACAAGACAAAAATACTAACATTCCACCCTCTCTTTTATCTCTCTCTCTCTCTCTCTTTTCACTTGTCTTTTCTAGTTCTTTTGTAACCCTGAGTAACAGAGAGAGCTGGTTGTCTGGTAGTGTAGTAGTGGATTTGACCGCCAGGTGGCTACAGGGGGGGCTCTAAAGTCAAGTGTATCATCAAGAGTCTTGATGCCCTATCTTTGTGGTGTGGATTGAAGATTTTTCGCTTGTAACCCTATAGACAATATTACTGAGGCAGAAACTACCGAGCACTCATGTATAATTGAAGTAGGGACCGTCGCCATAAAGCAGCGCCAAGCAAACCTGACAAATGAAACAAGATGAATTGGCACTTACAAGTGATGTTATACGAACAAAAAGAGAAACTTCACAGGAAAGAGTCAATTGTATGGCATTTCAATTTCAATACTTTTAATTCACTTTCAGAAACAAATTGTTTTAGATTACATAAGTGACATATCTAGTAAAGTTGTAATAAATTTCTAAATTTCCTCTGTTTTTAAAAACATAGACAAGGACACTAATTGAATTACTTTAATAAAATTCGTTATTTACGTAACTTGGCATAATCTCAACAATTCTCTGTTTTATTATCTTTCAACGTTTTATTTGCAATATATTAAAAATTAGTCCCTCTTACATTAGACATTTTCGGGCGCAATCAGAATTCAAATATAGGCCTAAATTGAAAAGCAGGCCTAATTATTAAATAATAAATTCATTTGGTGTTTACTTGATGAGAATTCATGATATATTTAATAAAAACCACCAAAGTTTTATGTGATTAGGCCATTATAAATATTTATTTTATTTAAGTGGTGAACTGTTTCGTAGACTGCGATGAGGAGGACATGTGGCACGTATGGAGAATGAAATACGTGCATTGAAGCTTCTTGTAGGAAAACCAGAGGGAAAACGCCCGATTGATAGACCAAGAATGAGGAAGGAGAATATCATTAACTATGATTTGAGGGAAGTAGATTATACAGGGAATGATTGGAAGGCATTAGCTTAGGATAGGGATGTATGGAGAGCTTCTGTTCGCGCGGCCATGAACCTATGGGTTCGATAGTGCCAGTGAGTAAGTATTTAAGTGGTGAACTACATGGTCTTTAGCCAATAAGAAGCCAGATATACAAGTAATAAGAACAGTTAAGTCTCATAGACTGCGATGGGCAGGACATGTGGCACGATTGGAAATGAAACACGTAGGCCTACATGGATTCTTCTTGTAGGAAAACCAGAGAGAAACCGCCCAGTTGGTAGACCAAGAATGAGGTGGAAGAATAACATTAACAATGATTTGAAGGAAGTAGATTAAACAGGGGATGATTGGAAAACATTAGCTCAGGATAAGGATGCATGGGGAGTTTATGTCCGCGCGGTCATGAACCTACGGGTTCGTTAGTGTCAGTGAGTTAGTTAGTTAACATTCCTAACAGCTGTTTCAATGCACTATATTTTCATCAGACGAATGTCATAAATATAAACACACATTTTCTATTTAATAGTATTTATGATTTGAATATAACATAGTCATATCATGATCTAGAAATAAATGTATTATGGCATTCGTCTGATGAAGAAACAATGTACTGAAACCGCTGTTAACGTTAAATAAAATAAATAGTTATGAAACACGTATAAAACTTTGATAGTTTTATTTATTTAATGATAACACTGGTCAACATGATTTTTGTCTCATGAATACCAATAGTTGTACTTGATGCAGTTTTTATCGTGTTTTCAAATATGTATTCGGAATTTCTCCACCACCCACAGTTTTTTTTATTTCAATTTCAATTAATGGATTTAAATAATGTCTCTCGGAAACCTTGCGTCATGGAGAAAAACCGATATCATATTTGAATTCTGGAGAAAAAGTAGCCTACTATCAGAACCACATTTTTTTTCTGAGACAAAAAAAAAGTTTCTATTTGTTGCTCAGTGATTTATTGTTGGACCATCAAGAGGGATGCTCCACAGGCGAAATATAGCAGAAAATTGTCATTTCTTACTTTCTGGGCGAGTCCGAATGTTCGAATATAGTGTAGTTACGAATTTAAAAATATTAAAGTGTTTGAAATTATAAATGCCTGTCTCTCGGAAACCTTGCGTGATGGAGAAAAGCCGATATGATATTTGAATTCAGGAGAAACAATAGGCCTACTATCAGAATCACATATTTTTCTTTCTGAGACAAAAAAAAAGTTTCTTTTTTGTTGCTCAGTGTTATTATACATTCATACGAACCCAATTATTTATGTATCCCGTAAATATAGTTACCTTTGTTTGTTTTACTTTTTTCCTGCAGTAGTCTTACGCAATGTAAAATAATCTGCTTACAGTACGTTCACACTTCAACACAGCTTATATACATCCCAGGTCACTTATTTCTCTCATATAATCTATCATTAATCAATATTATGTTAGTAAATGTATAACTTTAAAGTGACTTTATGTAATGTTGTACACCTAAATTTGAGTACATATCCAACATTCATTAAACCTGGTTGGGTGGAATATTAGGCTTAAAGGCCTTACTATCCTCTTAGTCTTGCGGTCAGAGTTCCTGAAACAGAAGAGAGGTCCCGAGTTCGAATTTCGTCTTTGAACCTGAGGATTTTTTTTTTACTGGGAATCGTCCACATTCAATCCGGTTAGGCATGTGTGAATACATTTTATAAGGCTATGATCTGTCTAACAAAAAATAAAATAAACAAGAATGTAAACTAAATAAAATATAAAGTTTCACGGGCATAAGATCCTCGTAAGAATTAGTTGATTAATGTTTTTATTTAACAATGATCTTCTACTTACTTACTCTTACTCACTGGCACTATCGGACCCGTAGGTTCATGGCCGCGCGGACATAATCTCTCCATATATCCCTATCCAGAGCTAATGTTTTCCAATCATTCCCTGTATAATCTACTTCGCTCAAATCATACTTAATGTTATTCTCGCATCTCATTCTTGGTCTACCAACTGGGCGTTTTCTTTCTGGCTTTCCTACAAGAAGCTTCCATGCAAGTCTTTCATTCCCCATACGTGCAACATGTCCTGCCCATCGCAGTTTACGAGACTTAACTGTTCTTATTATATCTGGCTTCCTATAAAGACCATATAGTTCATTGTTAAGTAGTCTTCTCCATTCACCTGTCTGTTCATCTCTCTTTGGTCCGAAAATTTTCCTAAGTAGGCTACTATATTCTCAAATACTTGTAATCTCCTTTCCTCCCTTAAAGTAAGAGTCCATGTTTCGCACCCATATAATATAACTTAACTGGTAGAATAATAGTTTTATATATTTTCAGTTTAACGTTTTTTGAAAGGAGTTGGGACATCAAGAGTCTCTGTAATGCATAATAGCACGCATTTCCAGAATTGAGCATAGGCCTATGTTTAATTTCTTTGTGCATCTCATTCCTGTTTGTAATTATTGTTCCTAGGTATTTGAATTCAGCCACTTCCTCAAAATTTCCCTCATTTGTCATTAGCTGTCCATTTCCATTATATAATGAATTTCTACGTGTGACTTCAACATATCAGTTAATTACCGTTACGATTAAAATCTGGGCGAGAAAGTTCGAAACTTTTGCTCAGAGTCCATTTTTTTCAGGCATGAGGTTATTTTATGTGCTTTAAATCTATGGCACGGGAGCCAAAGCTTAACTTCCATTTTGAAGTATTTTTACTCTTAAAAACTCATCGTCCTTGTCAGATTTAGCCACCGCATACTACAGAAGCAGAGGCGAGGATCGTTATCAGCAGTCTATAGAGACTGACTCACATAAAGGAAACAGGTCTAGTTAAAGAAATGTAACATTAACTCTCGAATAATTGATTTTCCTAAGAAAATCGTCATTAATTTTTTTTTAATTTAATGCTACGAGTTTGTCATTTCGACATTTCTGCTACTCTCTCCTGCCACTGGCGTATTGTAATCCACTTATGAGGCGGGATTACGCTGTCCCAATGATATGATGGGTGATGATTATGGTAATGATGCTCCAGTAGAGGCCTTAATCTAATGAAGTGAATATGATAGTGATGATAACGATGACCAGATGACGTTCGAGGACCTTTTTGGCCTTGAAGTTTCCTGATATTTGTCTTAAAGGCGAGGAAAAAAACCGAAAAAACACTTACCCAGGAAACTTGTCCCGACCGTGGATCGAACCCGGTCCCGCTGCGTGACAATGCAGCACGCTACCTCGAGACCACAGCGGTGGGGACTAATTGATAACGAAGCCTACACCTAGGCCTACATATATTGTGTGAAGACGACTTCAGTAGGCCTATCTGACTACAGATCCTGCGATATCCAGGATGTTTCAAAGAATGCAGAATTTATTCAGACGTAAAGGCGGAATCTTCATAAAAAAGACAGTTCATATTGAGCCTTGATATAATGAAGATTATTTACTTTTTGTATCATACACGTAATGTCGTAATTAAGTAGGTAATTTTGAATGGAAATATTAAAATATTAAGTTTGATCACTTTTAAATTAATAGAAAAAGATTTAGGTAAGCAAAAATATGAGTATTCGGTCACATGTAAGTTATTATGAAAGCATCTCCTAACTGATTTTTCTGTAAACGATGTTTTTCAATGACGTCTATGGATTTAAAATGTGGGGAGAGGGTGTCCGTGACCTAGGTTAGGTGAAGATAAAGTGATCCCACTACAAGTCTTAGGAGGCCCTTGGCGTAGTAGGAGATTAAGATTCTCATTTTTTCTAGATAATCAGCACTTGATGTCAGCCGGGTTGGTAGCCCTGCATCACGGCCGCCTTTGTTCTGTCTCTTTTGATAATTTTGAATTTTTTTTAGAGTTCATTTAATGAGTTTGGAATGGATTCATTAAAATAGATTATTTTAAGTTTAATGCGGAGGATATCTTGATGCACTCGAAAATTCGAAAAGATGCACAAAATTTTCGAATAATGGCTTAAAAAATTAGAACAAGCCACTAGTACTTGTTTCCGTTAGAGGCTCAGTTGACCCCAGGACCAATGCGCCGCCAGAAAATTTGGGTCGGTTTAATAATCCTAGCCCCACCGGGACTCGAACCCTTGACTTTCCAACTTGTGGCGTATTGTCTTAACCACTACGCTATGACTTATTCCCTGACCTAGGTTAGCCAACATACAATACAATGATTTTATAGTTCCTACAATTAAGGCATCTATAAATAAAATGTACAGTATTAAATGCATTTTTTGGTCAATGCACTTAATTTCAAACTTAATAGCTACAGTGTCAGATAACAGAGAAAAAATGATATTATCGGCAATCTAATCGTTCAGAAACATTTAATTAATGGCATTGTTGGTGGAAGGAAAAACAATAAAATAATAGGCCTATTATTCATTGTTAATTAAATTTAAATCAAAGTATCCTGTTCGACATACTTCTTCTTCCTTTCCAATATTAGGTCAATGCGACCTGTTCCGATCTCAAGTCCATCGTTTCCTTGGCCGTCCCAAAGATCTTTTTCAATGTGGTTTGTAGGTGTTGATCTTTTTGGGTAAACTTGTATTGTCCATTCTGTCTAAATGTTCTTTCCATTGTTATTTGTGCTCTTCTAGTTTATCGTCTATTGTAAAATATCTCCAATTCATTTCTTATTATTCATTGTGTAATCTATCCATGCGTGTACATCCTTTTACGGATCTTAAAAATTTCATTTCAGTGGCTTGATTGTGTGGGATAGCCTATCTTTTTTTTGTAAGTACCCAAGATTCAGATTCATATAAAAGAACATACGGGAAGGAAACATCCCTATATTTTACGCACGAAAAGTCTCTCAATTCTTTTCCGTTAAAAATTCCCTAAGCCGCGGGATAAATTCCTCAGCTTGGCAATATAATTAATCGCAGCAGATAATATGTTTCCTAGCACGTAGTTTTGCCAATTTGAACAAATAAAAAGGGGGACGCATCAATAATGAAATTACCAAGCAGGGTCTTATAATGACATATGGATAAGGGCCTAAATAGGAGTCGGAATTTCTACATAGGGTATACTCTAACAGAAACAGAAGAATAACTCTGAGGACTATAAAACATATTTCACGTCCTTCAGTAAAATTAAATCATACAGACCTATCAAATGTAGCCTACAGCTATTATAACAGTCCCTAAATTAAACATTAATATCGTTACCTTAGCCTATGACATAGGCCTATGGAAATTTTATTTCAGCTTGAAGACATATGCAGCCGTATGCCAAACACAATTAGAGTAGGCCTATAGCTACTTATTATGGAATGTGCACATCATTTTCATTTTATTTGGCTTTCATTTTCATTATATTCGCCTCGGATATTATAATTTTATTATATAGCGTACAACATAGCCTATTTTCGAATCTTAAGCGCAAAATTAATTAAATAATAATTGGTAAAATATTGTTCATGGACTCACAATATTACGTGTAAATAAATTTATTGTTAGTAGGCCTAATTTAAAAATGCATCTGTTTATAAGCACATATGACATTATCAGAATTTCCAATGTATCTATATTACAAATCAACCTATATGGCAAATTTATTGTGTGTCTGAGAGTCCATCAGACATGTTACGAGCAGGCGGTAACCCGTTACCATGGTAACCGCGCATGCGTTTGTCATATTATAGAAACTAGTAGGTATTCGTGAATCCTCAACTTCCTGCACAACACAAACCCACACATCTGTGAGCGTCATACTGATTGTGTTCAATCCCGAATAAAATATCATAAAGTAAAGTGATCTCGTTACTGGACTCAAGAGGCCCTTGGGTGTAGGAAATTTAGGCTCCCACCTTTCTAGACATTCTGCACTAGACGTCAGCTGCGTTGTTAGCACAGAGTGACTGCCGCCATTACCCCCAGAACAAACATCTGACACTCATTTCAGATAGAGGTTGAATCGATCCCAGAGCCATTCTGTCGTCAGAAGGTTTCAGACAGTTTAAAAATCTGATCCTTCCAGCTTGTAGCGTATTGCCTTAACCAATTATGCTACAGCGTGCAATTAAAGTAACATGATGTAATATAATTAACAAAGAAATCACGTCAATTTGAGGGAAACGATTGCGAATAGAAATTGAAAACATAGTTCTTAAATAAATTCAGTAAATAATTGAGCCCTCTTCAATAGTCGACCCTGCATGCTATACACATTTGATAAATTAGGCATATGAAATTTAGTATAGATTATCGCATTTCCGAGATGTTAGATCAATCATTAGGCCTATGATACTGTATTTCACTATAGGACTACTGACAATGCTACTTTTATGTAAAATGCTTCTCTGTAAATAAAATTTCCCATTTTTATATACAGGCTACATAGGCCTACATACATAGTGTTCTGCCCAAGAACAGGTATTTCACTGCAAACTCAGCATTCTGCACTCTTTCCGTGACACAGCTTTCCTTTTTGTATCCGCATACAAACCATTTATTTTAATATTGTCTGTCATCTGATGCTTTTTCTGCCTCTAACTTACTTTTCGTTGACCATTCCTTCTAGGGCATCCGTCAGCAGACAGTTTCTTCTTAGCTAGTGGCCAAACCAATTTCTTTTTCTCTTCTTTATGAAGCATTGTTGTTCCTTCACCCACTCTGTCTAGCACATCTTTACTTTTATTTTGTCTGTCCATTTTATACGTTCCATCCTTCTCCGTATCCACATCTCAAAAGCTTCCCCTTGCTTTTCCTCATTCCGTCGTAATGTCCAAGGTTTTATATAGGCTATCATAGGATAGCGTTCCGTAATTTGATTGAAGATAAATAATATTTAGTAATAATGAAGTGGTGGCCATAATAGCCTGGCACATAACGATAAACTAAATAATGTAAGAAAATGGATGATAGATAGATAACCTAATTAAAGAATAAGATTGGGCTAATATTCCTTTTTTTTTTTTTTTTTTTTCCTAGGGCAAATCCTTCACTGAAAATTCAATCTTCTCATGCCAAGTTTGCAATTTAGCAAGGCATATGTATAAGCCTACTCGTGGTAGTACAATTTCACACAGCACTCTCTCTTTCTCATCCCAGAGAGCCTCATGTGGAAGTGAGGAACTGGCTTTGGCCAAATACACTACCCGGACTACACCGAAACTCACGATCAGTTCTAACAAGTTTTTAACTTGGTTAGATACCAAGAAATTCCCATTACTATTTGCTCACTTTCAGGTTAAAATTCAAGGAACAGTATAGTGGTTTAGCGTATCTGATAAGCATCCTAACATTCCCAGGGTCCTAGTTGTACCTTAAATTTTTCTTTGTTTATAAGATCTCGAGAAAATTATTAGGCCTACCCGTTTAAGGAGTAAGTGCAGTTATTGACGGAGGGCACTGCAGTCGTGTTTATTCAGGAATAGAACACGTGACACTGCTATCTATGAGTGCAGAGGGGAATGGGACGTGAGACGCTGACAGTATATACTGCCTTATATGACGTCACGTGTAGCAACAAACAGAGCTTCGTAATTCTTCCGCCTTCAGAGATATTTTGAATGACTAATAGGTCCATTTAGTAGTACTAGCGGTTGTAGTGGGCTCAGTAGTAGGCCTAGTAATAGGCTAGTAAATATTTTATTTGACAAAGTTCTTTAACAGCTTAGATCGTTACAGTCACAATTCAAATCTGGCCATGAAAGAGTCGATACATTTTGCTCAGAAGCTATTTCAAGATTGAGTTTCTTTTAGGTTCCGTTACTCTATGATACGGGACCGACACCTTTATTGTTGTATAAAGCCATATTTGGGATTTTTCTGTCTTTAAAATTAATCGATCTCTCTGGGTTTGTACCCACATGGTAGCTACTAGTAGGCCTACCAGTCTTTCAGGACCAACTTGAAGTGATACGGCAGACACATCAGTCGGCCTTGGATCTATGAATTAATCGTGTCACTGATTTATTACAGTGAAATGCAGGTTGGCTTTATTTTTTCGTAGTGTTTATTTGAGAATTAAGTTCTTAGGAATTTTTTTTGGACCAAAGAGAGATGAGCAGACAGGCGAATGGAGAAGTCTACTTAATAATGAGCTGCATGATATCTATACGAAACCAGATAGCCTATAGTCTACAGTAAAAACAGTTAAGTCTCGTAGATTGGGGCAGGACATGTGGCACAAATGGGGAATGAAAGAAGCGAATGGAAAATTCTTGTAGAAAAACCAGAAGAAAAACGCCCAGTTGGTAGATCGATAAAGAGATGGGAGAATAACATTAACCATGATTTGAGGGAAGTAGATTATACAGAGTATGATTGGAAAACATTAGCTCAGGATAGGGATGTGTGGAGAGCTTATATCCGTGCGGCCATGAACCTACGGGTTCGATAGTGGCAGTGAGTTAGTCAGTGTTCTCTTTAGGCTATAAAAAAGTAGGCAGAAATCCGACTGAATGCGCACGAATGAGAGAAGAGTGGATTTTAATGAAAATGGAAAGATAATAATTGTAGAAGAGCCGAACTTGAGTGTAGTGGTCAAATATATGTGTTCTTAAAGGCGGGATACAGAAGTTATTGTTGATAATGGGGATGTAGGGCAGAGTTACACTCTCAGTCGTGAGAGAGTTGGAGGGTGCTTGTGGGTGCTAGATCACACGACCCATCCCGTCCCGTATCGTAGTAAGTGCACCACTCATTTCCACAAGAGTCTAACTTTTCACACCTACTTCCATTCACAATGTTGTATCTTCCGTAGGTACATTCATCTACCAAAGTAGGCCTAGGTCTCTATATTCTTATGCTATTTTCCCATTAGCAATGTATCTAGGAAAAATTACTATGTAAATTTGAGAGACAATATTTTTTCATTTTAATTCATAAGTCTGCTTCGTAAATAAAAAAAATCATATTGTTGGCCTATAGGGGCTGTCTGAAGATCTGAGATACTGTATATATATATATATATATATATATATATATAATGTCCCGCGCCGTAGCCGAGCGGTTAAGGCAGGAAGCCTTGGCGCAGAGCTACGGGATTTGAGCTGGTTCGAGTCTCCATGGGGGAAGAAATTTTCTCATGGTATTTCGGCCAGTATGGGACAGGTGCCCACCCAGCATCGTGATGCATTTGGGTAGCTAAAATAAGTAGCGGCTCCAGGTTGAGAAAACCAGCTATAACGACTGGGGGACTCGACATGCTGACCACATGTCACCCCTACACTGGCTGATTATCATCTACCTCTGTGATTAACACATGTGGATGTGAGGCCAGCAACCGGATGGTAGGCTAAGGGTCTTCTTGGCCTGTCGCGCCAGGAGTTATATATATATATATATATATATATATATATAAATGTGGGTGCGGCACGCTGTAGCGTAGATGGTTAAAGCAATACGCTACAAACCGGAAGGTCGAAGGTTCGAGTCCCGGTGGGGTCAGGAATTTTATATCGACCCAAAGCTTCCAGTGGTACCATAGTCCTGAGATCGACTCAGCCTCTAAAGGAAATGTTCTGGTGGTAAAGGCGGTCTTCACGCAGGGCTGATAAACCGGCTGACATCAAGTGCCGATTGTCTAGAAAAAGTGGATGCGTTAACCTCCTATACCCCAAAGGTCTCCTATGGCCTTTAGTGGGATCACTTTACCATTATATATATAGCATATACTACATATAGCCTACCTATATATACAGCGTGTTGCAAAAAACACCGACAACGGAGGTGAGGTAGTATATTGAGATAAGTTATAATTTTTGAATAAGGTACCACTGTCCAGAAATGATGCGTTTTTACATCATGGCTAGATAATTATGTCTCAAGATCAGTGTTAGTTCGAAGGATTTGAAGACTCATTACTTGACAACACCTCACAGGTACGTAATCTATGATACAAGGCTTCGCAACGGAATGTGACTGCAACATGATTGAGTTCCAGTTCATTTCGATGCCAATGTGAGGAGACATTTGGATACCACGTATCCAGGTCGATGGATTAGCAGAGGGAGACCAGTCCCATGGCCTCCGACATCACCTATTCTTAACCCTCTCGACTACTTTTGTGGGGCAGACATGAAACAGCCAAACTCCAGTAGAGTCACATATGAATCTTATAGCTTGAATCCACGTTGCTATACAAATAAATCAAACGAGGCCAGGAGTATTTGAACGTGTGCGCCAATCACTACCGTCGATGTACGCTCTGCAATGAGATGGGAGGCGGGTATTTTGTAAACTTGATGTGACTGTGACAGTATTGTCAAATATTGAGTCTTGAAATCCAATTAACGGAACTCTTGAGAAGTTAGCTACTTAGGCCTATAGTATGAAAACGCATCATTTCCGGTACCTTATTAAAAATGATCATCATATCTCAATATAGGCCTACCACCTCAGCTCCATTGTCGGTGTTTTTTTGCAACACCCGATATATAGGCTACATATACTGATATATAGCCTATTTATTTAGGCAATTACAGAGATTTTTGAGATCAGTTAACAGTTGTAGGCCTACTAGGTCCGATAAATTTAAAAAAGGGACATAAGAAAATAATTTATTTTAATATCATTAGAGGAAAGGATTCATCATTATAGAGATCAATTGACTGAACATCTAGAACGGATGAGCTTACAGTCATATCCCTAGAAAAAAAATATAAACCGGAAGGAAGGAGAGAATTGGGAATTCTATGAAAACGTTGGTTGGAGAATATGTACAGCCGGGACAGGCTACAACTAAAACTAAATTAAACTTCTAGTGTGATAGGCCTGGAAACGTCTTGGACTACCAGCCAACCGCCGGCCTAGCGCCTACAAGTCCAGCTATCGGGGTGAACGATCATACAGTCAATATACTGTGATCAGCATGTAGAATTCCCCAACCGTTATAGTTACTTTTCTCAAACTGGTGGAACTACTTATTGCAGTTACCAAATTTCCTCGCAATACTTGATGGACATCGGTTCCATACTGGCTGAAATTCCACTAGAAAATATATTTCCATTTGAGGACTCGAACAAGCGCATGCCACCTAAACCTTACGCCAAGGCATGATGCCTTACACCACACAGGTACGGCGCAGAATTAAAGACTACAATAGAGGGCTTAAAACGTTTTTTGGTCCACGGCTCTCTTAAATATAACATAAGTACCCGCGGCTCCTTTAGTGCACCAAATCCGAATAAAAGTGATTAAACTGATGTTTCGGTCACACATAAACGAGATTATTTTTATTTCCTCATGTTAATTAACGGTCAAGTGCAGTTTAGTACTCTCGTTTTATTTTATAGTAAATCAGTGAAGTACGTAGACTAAAATATTTTGTAAATATTTGGGCTACTCGATGAGAAAGAAACAATCACTTCATTCTTTGACGCATCACTTAACAGATGTCATAGGCTTTTTTGTTTTACTATGACCGTCTTGCGGATGATGCTTGAAGTGTTTAGCTGACATCCCAGACGTTTGAGTTTTATTCATGGTTAAAACAATAACAACAATAATAATTATAATAAAAATAATATATTTTTAGGAATATTCCACAATACAATGTTTCTCCTTCAACCCAAAGTGATTTGTCGCCAGAGGTTCCTGTCTAAAGCATCTTCTTCCCTCAAATCTCTAGCTTCCATACTTCTCCTCACTCCATCAATCTAACGTTCTCTAGGTAATATTATTATTATTATTATTATTTATATACAGATTTTCAATGTTTACACATCTTTCAGTGCCTAAAGTTTTATTTTCCTTCTCCACTCGTCTCTATCCATCCACTCCATTTCCTCCAGGCCTCTTGTACTCATTTCAGTTCTTATTTCTTGCATCCACAAGTTTCGAGGTCTTCCTTTACAAAAGTTGTCGTCGAAAGCATTAGAAGTTATGGACATAAACGATACAATTATTAATGCAATAATAATAATAATAATAATAATAATAATAATAATAATAATAATAATAATAATAATAATAATAATAATAATAATAATAATAATAATAATAATAATAATAATAATAATAAATAATAATAATAAATAATAATAATAATAATAATAATAATAATAATAATACGGTAAAACTTGTTTAATCCGAAACGTGTATAATGCGGAAATCTGTCCAATGTGAACAAATATATTGGTCCCGGCAAAATAATAGCAATTTTACGTGCATTTATTTTGTATGAAACGGAATATGTCCAATGCGGAAACAATTCATGAAAAAAAAATTGTAAGGCGGAAAGATAGAGAGAGAAATAAATTACTCTCCACTTCATTGAATTCCCGTTAAGCGACATATTTCTGCCGCCGTGTGAAGTGGAGTTTCTGTCTGTATCTGCAATTTTCTTTCGGCCTCACTGCACACCCGTTTTGCGAAATATAGGTTAGTTTAACAAATATTTGGCCTGTGACATCTGTCTTACAAATAAGCAGTATACTGTAAAACCTTAAATTATAATTAGATCTGAGAATGATTGTATAGGGTAGTTCCGGGTGAGATGGCCATACGGGTGTGATGGCCATAGCTCCTATTTTATGCTGGAATGACCGGATGTTAAAGCAACTCGGTAGGCGGTATGCTTTTGACTCTAGTAACCGTTTGTTGAACACGTGTGGCAATTTCGTGTTACAAGTCGGCGACTTTTTCCTAATTATTGTTTTGTAACTGCTCAGATATTTTGTGACCGTCAAGAGAAGTGAACATAAGTGCGACGTTCCTGCAAAATAATGCTCAGCAGCTTATTGTACGAGTTAAGTGGATCTTCTGTGATTAATAGAAAGTTAATATTTCTTATTTAATCATCTCCTGATTTTTTTCCGCACTATGGCCATCTAACCCTTAAACATGGGGGAGATGGCCACCTACTCTTAGGGAGAGTTGCCCAACTGTTTAAGACGCATTTTCGTTGATTCTTTTCTTAAATTTTTGTTTATTGCCTCAGCGGTGTAGTGTTATAGTATTTATTGTTAGTTTAATTTTATTAAATGGTATATTAGTGGGAGTTGGCCTTCTGTTTAGCAAGTCTACCATCCCAAAGATCCTGGTTTTGATTCCCGGCTTTTCCTTAGAATTATTTCAGGTAGTTGCTTGATATATACTGGTATATACCCTTACAATCCCGATGCCATTCCTGACTATGCATTCCTCAATTCAACTGTAAGTGAATCTACAAACGCAGAGAGAAAACAGGATGATCAATGTCAGGACACGAACGGAAATAACGCTGAGGATTCTAATTCTGCTACCCCTGGAAATCTTGAGCCACAACCGAGCACTTCCAAATCTCACGTGGAATACACTCCTATGAAAATTCTGGAGACGATGTCACCAATACCATCCTTAAGCAAATTGTCAGCAAGCAAAAGGCCAAAGCTTCACGCTACTCTCTTAACTTCCCCCGAGAACATAGAAAACGTGAGGTTTAAATCTACAAAATTGGCAATGGGCGTAAATCCTTCAGTAAGCAAGTTTCGAAGCTAACATTTCTTAGAAAACGATCAATTTCTAGCAGCAGCTCCAGCTCTGAAGAAAGAATCGTAATTAACGACGAGTCCAGCAATGATGAGTTTGTTGATCTCACCAACGAATGTGTTGGTTGTGGCGAAGACTACGACAATAAAAAGAAGGCAGTTGACTGGATTCAGTGTATCCGTTGTCAAAGGTGGCTCCATGAAACGTGCACTACTTTTATTGGTGTTTGATTGCCTTGTGGAAAAGTGATAACTAGGAAAAACTTAAATAATTCACTTGTTTATGGAAACATTTTCTCCGAAAATGATTGAAGATATTTTATTTGTATTTTAATGCATAAAAAAGTTTTAAATTTTATCAAACAATTAGTTTATTTTAATTTTATATGTAAATGTAAATGCAATAAACAAATAGATATATTTTAATAGCTTTTGGAGTGTATTTAATGACTTCAAAACTGAGTAATCATCACTCTCTACCCTATGGCCATCTCCCCCAGGCAACTAGGGATAGATGGCCAGTGTATTGTTTTTCAATAAGTTGGGTTTATTACTCTGAATGGCAATATTTTATCATAAACACAAGGAATTATGTAGATTTACCTTCAGTAACCCCATTAAACTTTTGTTCACGTAATTATCCTGCAAATCTTCGATATTCTGAAACATTAAAAAAAGTATGGCCATCTATCCCGGACTTACCCTACGTATCTTTCACAGGTAGCGTTCTGAATTTACGGAATAAAGATGGCTAAATCGTATGTATCATTCTCATTAAACTAAAAAGTGAATGCGGTTGAAGATAAAGAAAAACAAACTGTCAGTACGGGAAATAATGACTAAATTTAAATGTGGACAAACCCAAGTTCAGGAGATTTTAAAACAAAGAAACAATAATGAATGAATGGATGCAAGGAAATGGTCAAATGAAAAAAAAAAAAAAAAAAAAAAAAACGTTTTACAAGTCCACCATCAAAAGATTTAAAAAAGTGTCCGGTCCGATGCTCCAAAGTCAAGCTCTAGCTGTTGCTATAGGCCTATCACTAGAGAACAACGATTTCAAGGCATCTTCAGGTTGGTTGTGAACAGTTTTAAAAGAAAACACAATGTAGTGTGGAATGAAATTTGCGGGAAATCAAAGGATGTGGACGAAAGTATAGTTAGTGAGTGGAAACCAAAACTGCATGCTTTAATTTCAGGATACGCGCCTAAGAGGCATTTACAACGCTGACGAAACGGGACTGTTTTTTTGCGCGTTAACGTCGAAGTCGCTCGTACATACTATACTGCACTTTCCAACGGCTGCGGAACTACAATTAATCCAAGGACATAAAAGGACATAACCTACGGTGCTCTATAATCGAAAATTGGTTAATATGTTTTTTTGTTTTTTTTATAACGCGAAATGTTGTCTAATGCGGAAATAAAACTGGTCCCATGCGATTTCGCTTTGAACAAGTTTCACTGTAATAATAATAATAATAATAATAATAATAATAATAATAATAATAATAATAATAATAATAATAATAATAATAACAATAACAACAATAATAATAATAGTTATGATCATGATAATAATAATAATAATAATAATAATAATAATAATAATAATAATAATAATAATAATTTTATTTATTTATGCAGGCCTACAGATTTTTAACGTTTACACATCTTTCTGTACCTAAAGTTTTATTTTCCTTCTCCTCTCGTCTCTATCCATACACTCCATGTCTTTCAGTCCTCTTATTCTCATTCCCGTTCTTATTTACTGCATCCACGAGTTTAGAGGTCTTCCTTTCCTTCTTCTTTCAATGTTTTTCTGGGTAACCTTTCTTCTCGCATTCGTCGTACATGCCCATACCAATTTATATATTATATAATGTATTATTGAATATCTAATATTCATTTTTTCTCGTATGACAGTATTTCTTATTTCATCTAATTTTGAACATCTTGCTGCTCTCCTTATGAAATCCACTTCCATCTATATAAGTTTTTGTTCTAAGTTTTTGTTGAATTTCCAAACTTCAACACCAAATGTGACAGTACTTCTCACTATTGAATTACATATTTGTGATTTCTTTTTCCTGGTTATATGTCTGTTCCATAAGACTCCATTCATCATTGCTGTTGTTGCTCTACCTTTATTTATTCTGTTCTTAATATTACTTTCTTGTTTATCCTCTTTATCTACTTTCACCCTCAGATACTCAAATTCTTCTCATCCTCTAATATGTCCCTTTTTGATATTCTAATATTAAATCTTCGGTTTCGGCTCCACATCCCATATAAAATATTTTTTTCTAAATTTATTTTCAAACCACAGTTATCGTATTCGTCCAATTATTTTCTGAACATAAACTCCATGTCTTCATATTCTTGAGCAATTATTATCTGATCATCCGCAAATAACAGTGTAGGCATATTGTATCTTTTGATCCATCCCCAACTGGTACACCCATTCCTGCACATTTTTTGATCCAGTTTGACAGTGCTTTATGTATAAATATCTTAAATAATGTGGGTGATGTGCTACAACCTTGACGAAGGTCTTTTGTTACTTTAATTTCTTCTGATACACATTTTCCAAGTTTAATTTTAGATACTGCATTTTATACAAATGTTTTGTTGCATTAATAATTGTATCGTTTAAGTCCATATCTTCTATTGCTTCCCATAACTTTATATAATAATAATAATAATAATAATAATAATAATAATAATAATAATAATAATAATAATAAAATAGCGCTTTATTTAAGCTGGCCGACTGTTGAGGAGTTCACAGAGAGCACGCAGAATCTCCTGAAGATGTCTATCGCAGTAGCAGACGAAACGTCGATTTGTAAGAAAACCGGACCACGGCCATTTAGCCCGGAAGACGAACCAAACAGGAATCAATACAGCGGCCGTGAAAGCCTACAATTTTACATAATGGGAGAAAATTATAATATAATAAAATGGGAAGAAAAGAGTGTCGGTTTTTCAGAAGAAGCCAGCCCTCCTTGCTCTACCAACATGCCTATAAAATATTATCAGAATACCTGCAAAATTCATTTCAGTTTTTGTGAATTAGATGAAAATACCCATGCTTGTAACATTTGTTTTTAATGCCCCAGGTTATCATTTCGACATTTCTGGTGTTCTCTCCAGGCATTGGCGTAATTGTAAATCACTTCTGAAGTTGGGGCGTCTAGAGGGTGGAGTTACGTTACCCCGATGATATGATGGGCGATAAATGATAATGAAGCGGCAGGAGAGATCTTAACGTACATAAACTCCAGACCATGGACAACCACAGGAATAATTCCCTTAAGGAAAAATTTCTATGGTTTGACCGGGAATCGAACCCGGGACCTCATGAACAATAGTCAGAAACGCTGACCACTAATTCATGAGGCTTAGTGCTACAGATATTATACACCTATCGGCCTTGCAGCAGTAAGAAGTAGAAAAGTGGTAGTTCTCGCAGGAAAGGATTAGGGTTCACTCAGTGTAAGTATTCAGGGTTCACTGTGGGTAGAACTCAGCTCTCTTCAAAGAGGAGGAAATGAGGAAATCTTGGAGAATTGATTTTAGTTAACTCGATGATGAAATAAATCACTTCACTTTTTATATTGTTATGATATGAAACTTTCCTAATATCCAATAGTTTAACCCTTTTATGTGTAATGTATCCTATAGGATATACCAGTTGGTTTAATTTAATATTAGAAAACAGATCAAAATGAACAAAAAAAAGCCACTTAAACGTGTGTCCAATTATACAATATAAATAATAACAGTTATATATTTTCACTGCGGTCCGCCACATTTAGACTAAATAACAATAATTTTGTGTTTTGCCAATTTAAGGGTTAACAAATCTGTTTATATTAGTACCGCGTACTTCATGTCATATTAATTTACACAAATCAGTTTTAAATTCGAAATAATATTTTATTAACTTCTATTAAAAAATAGTTAACTTTCAATCGTATTATTTCTCATTAGGGCGTATTCTATTCGCCTACGTTATAACTATGCCTTCTTCTTCCTCTTCATTTGGCGTAATGGCCTTTAGAGTTATACCATAATCTCCTTAACAATAACCCTTCTTTTTCCATATTATTTTGCCTCCATCTTTTCATTCCTACTTTTCTGAGGTCATCCACAACGTCATCCATCCATCTTAATCGTTAGGTTTCTGAACATAACACTGTGATGCGGGCGAAGAAGAGAATTGTGGTCTCGCATTGATAGGAATTGATTTGCGTGTCGCTGACTTGCGAAATGTCTAGGCTCTCATTCCAGAGATTTCTATGAGTCTCTGCTTTCCCTTTCGGGAAGAATCGATGGTCAGAAGGTTCCATTTGGAAGTGTCTCGATCATAAGTCTAGAAAATTCCTTCTCGCCTACAAATCTGTGGCGAAGTCAGGAAGCGAATCAATCGTATTTTTGATAGTGATAGGTGAAATGTGAGGAGAAAAGAATTTGTAGCGAGTGGATTCGTCAGAGACTGTAAAATAATTATATTCTAGATCAACTTTAAATCAAGAATAGCTAATTATTAGTGCAAATTGTGAGCAAACTTTACTGACAGATTGTAGAATTAAATAAAGTGATTATGAAATATTACACGATACTTTGTGTGATTATTTACGACAAAACGACGGAAAGCCGACAGCTAAGGCATCTACTTCAATATTTATTTACGGTATGGGGTAGTCAGAAAAAGGCTCAACCTCTAACGTGGAGGACCAGGTCTTAATGATTTAGGGGTTTCCGTCCCCTAGATCAGTTGTTTGTACTACAGGTACAGAGTCTGATCTACCCCTTGATTTTGTGCCAGGATTTACTTCCTTAGCCTATAAAGTCCCACTTCACCGCAAAGCAGTGGGTCTCTCCTTTATCCCCGAGACTGGGTTGCCCCTTTCCGCCAGTTTCGCTGTACCGTAGGCTTCCTACTCCGCCAATTTTGCCGTTAATGTCTTCACCGTTATCCTGGCAAGGAGCTCTTACAGGGTACTATCAGCCGAAACCAGCTGAACCCAGGTTTTGTAATGAGGTTATCACACCTCTCCCTCCTCTTTTCTCATCCGGGCTTGGGACCGGCAATGGCAGAGTTAAACTAGGCCTATAACTATTTCGACCAAAGGGATAACGGTTATAATATATTCGGTAATTGTAACCTACTATACCCTGTTCGCTCTTAAAGGATCCACGTCAAAACAAAACCGTGTGACCTGCTCGTTTTTCATTGGTTATGGACACCGACGTAGTTGTAGAAGCAATATCTTTCCGCCATTCGCGCCACAATTACTGTCACTTTTGACAGGGAAATGACGACACAGCAAAAAAAGACTCGATACTTTCAGTCATTTTGTTTCATGAGAATCGACTGAAGCATGATTCAAATACGTCACCCACATGTAATAAATATTTTAAGTTATAATTATTGATTAGGTATAGGCCTATTTTAGAATATTTTGTATGGTTTGAATATTATTATTTTCATTCACGAAGAATAACTAGTAGTTCAGAGGACATAGGCCTATTTTTAATTTAATGAAAGGAATTACTTTTTCGCATACTTATTGCTTCTACAATGTACGTCGGTGTCCATAACCAATGAAAAGCGAGCAGGTCACATGGTTTTGTTTTGACGAGGATTACTTTAAGAGCGGACAGGGTAATTATAATTTTTTATAACTTTTCTAAATATTTGTTTAACTTCATTTTAATTATATCAATCCACTACCCTTGCTGTAGGCCTATTTAAAGCATAATTCACTCAATTTATATCAGCCTGAAACCTTACAATGAAACTGTCACTGATTGCATGCCGAAATCTATCTTCAAATCTCTCTCAGAGAAGAGTTGTGATTTATCAAGGCAGTGTCGAAAAAATGTCGCATTTAACTTCAAGGCACAGAAATAGAAGCCAGAATCCAGAAAATGCAACCCACAGAGCGAAGCAGATGACCTCCCTGCTTGAGAAGAACGGAGTGTATTGAGGCGGGGCACGGCGCGGGATTTAAATGCACTGTAGATGAAGACGCGGCATACAACGCAACCACACACAATTTCAACCAGCAATGAAAGAAAAACAAAAGTGACTAATGTTAGTTGAATGGTGATAACAAATTCTTCTTGCACAATGCAAAGCATATAAGAACTTTACTGTCACACTGTTATTCACAATGCTTTACTCTGGTTTCCAGAAATATTTCACAGGAACTACAAAATCGGGACGTCGGTCCGTCCTGTAACTGCTTGTATTCCACGAATATTGTATTAAGTTTAGGAACCTTGGAGGCGAAAATTGAAAGCGAATGAAAGACTGGAATAGCTTTCACTACCGAAAAAAAAAAAAATCTAGCGAGTGGTTACATTTCTACCGTAGTGCCAGGAGGAATTTGGGAGCAATACGATTGTCTTACCTGAAGGAAAATTTTCAAGACGTGCTTTAGTATGCAATGCAAAGGTGTGTATATAACTTATATATATATAATAAATCTAAATTCATATTTGCTCTAACCTTGGCTTCATGATTACCCAGTATAAGGTGGTGCTTGTCGTATAATTTATCATAAGTAATGCCACTCTTGATTTCCAAATTATCGATAAATTCACGACTCACTTCGTGAATTTATCGATAATTTGGAAATCAAGAGTGGCATTTGTTAGGACTATTTAACGAATAAAATTAAGCTGTGTACTCACAAATCTTTATTTAAGTATAGGCCTAGTTATTTTAAAATATTTATATATAGCCTATTACTGTAAACGGCGATGCTTGAAAACAAATGAGGAACGACTGGTACGCTTCATTTGCTTCTTTTGTTCGATAACTGCAACCAGATCATATTATTTATTGCCAAAAGATCGCAATGTTGTAAGAATGCACCCTAGTGGAGAAATTTATAACCAACTTTACAGGCATTAATTAATTTCTGATGTCCTATGATGTAAATTATATTTTTCTGCGTCATTTCCTGGAAAATAATTCGTTTAAGAAAGTGCAGACAGTGTTTTTTGTGGTATAATCAATTGTTACAAATGTTTTTATATTATCTCTCGTACGCGCGCTACGTGTTGACATTCATGCACAACATATATACAATCTGGTAGCCGTATTTCTTAGAGAGTCAGTCACTGCAAAATAATGCTATGACCTAATCAGAATGTTAAAAAGGAGTTTATTATGATAAACTTTAGTTGGTAAATTCTAGACGAAACACGACTGTGATTGGTTGTAAATCAAAAATCATTGTAACGTGATTGGTCATTGACTCCCATTTGGGGCATAAGTTAAATAGTCATTTTATTTTATTATTATTATCATCATCATCATCCTATCATATTCATTGTTTGTATATGAAATTTACATCGCAAAATTTAATAGGCCTACCTTTTTAACTCTTTAGGCTATAATTTTTATAGGTTGGCCGCGGTAGACCAGTAGTTTTGCTCCTTGCTTCTAGTTCCGAGAGTCGCGGGTTCAAGCCCGGCCGGGGTCAATGGATTTTTACTTGGACGGAAAAATTCAAAGAGCAAGCCCTCCGGGAGGAACTTTAAGTCGTGGGTCCGGAGTCTGAAGATTTTCAGGCTCGTAAAATATCCTTAAGTCTGAATAAAGAGGCCTCTAAGCAAAATATACCGACATAAACGTCCTAGTAATACTTTAGTTGCCTGTTAGATGTCTCATTGGGTCGGTGTGTTAACCGCATGCCATCCATGACATCTATGAGCAAATACGGTAACTAAAAATTAACTTGGTCTAGTAACTGCTTACACAGGAGTGACCATGGCTCAACATTAGGCTACGTCATTATAGTTAGATAGATATAATTAGTATAGTGTAGGGCCTATATATAAACTCTACTGTTAAATATAGCCGACGGCTATTTGTAATTTGTGCTGGTTGAGTGGAAGAGGGGGCCTTATGTCCTTAACTCTGTCATTATTTACAAACATTATTATTATTATTATTATTATTATTATTATTATTATTATTATTATTATTATTATTATTATTACTTACTCTTACTTACTCACTGGCACTATCGAACCCGTAGGTTCAGACCGCGCGGATATAAGCTCTCCATACATCCCTATCCTGAGCTAATGCTTTCCAATCAATTCCAGTATAATCTACTTCCCTCAAATCACAGTTAATGTTATTCTCCCACCTCATTCTTGGTCTACCAACTGGGTTTTTTCCCTCTGGCTTTCCTACAAGAAGTTTCGATGCACGTCTTTCATTCCCCATACGTGCAACATGTCCTGCCCATTGCAGTCTACCAGACTTAACTGTTCTTATTATATCTGGCTTCCTATAAAGACCATGTAGTTCATTGTTATGTAGTCTCCTCCATTCACCTGTCTGTTCATCTCTCTTTGGTCCAAAAATTTTCCTAAGTACTTTATTCTCAAATACTTGTAATCTCCTTTCCTCCCTTAAAGTGAGAGTCCATGTTTCGCATCCATATAATATAACTGGTAGAATAATAGTTTTATATATTTTCAGCTTAACGTTTTTTTGAAAGGAGTTGGGACATCAAAAGTCTCTGCAATGCATAATAGCACGCATTTCCAGAATTGAGCCTGTGTTTAATTTATTTGTAGGCCTATATTTCATTCCTATTCGTGATTATTGTTCCTAGGTTTTTGAATTCAGCCACTTTCTCAGAATTTCTCTCATTTGTCATTAGCTGTCCATTTTCATTATAGGCTATAATGTATTTCTAAGTTTGATCATATATTTAGTTTTACTGATATTTACTTCCAGTCCTAATTTCTTAGTGTTACTCAATAGTGTGTAACTACTTTCTACACTAACTGTACATGTTACGAACACACCAATAAAATGCATTAACGGCGCTAGAATATTGACTCAATTCAGTGATGTCATTTTATTTTTCTATAGGGTTAAGTAACCATAACAATTTTGTTGGATTTTACCATATTTATGTTGAGAAGAAGAAAATAACTAGGCCTATATAATGTACAACACCTAAATGATATAGCATCCAGAACAGCTAATACGCCCTGGAGAAAAACAGTATTCTAGAAACACCAGATTACCCTAGAAGAACCGCAGTTGCATTGTTCCGCCTAGCAACGGACTTGCTGGAAAAAACACTTTTTTTTTTTCCTTTTTTCATCTTGGGATAATGAAAACACCATCCTGTGTAGTATGCAACAACAACATAGATATGGACCGACGTCACCTTACAGCATGCCCTGGCCAGCAGTCACACTTAGATGTAGAACTCTACTGGGAGGCTAGGATAACATAGATAGGGCCTATGGACTGACATCACCTTACACAACATGCAACATGTCAAACTACGGCCAAAATTGATTTTATTATTATTATTATTATTATTATTATTATTACTATTATTATTACTATTACTATTATTATCCAATCCGGTCTTTGCTTTGATTTCAATCAGTAGTAATACTTCATATATTTAATATCTGTGAAAGAATAACATAGGCCCTATTACCAAAATGCTTATTTTCAGCACGTATTACGAATGATTGAACAGCGCATACCAAGAAGAATGTATAATTATAAACCAAAATGGAGAAGAACGTTGGGAAGACCATTGAAGAGATGGAAGGACCAATTCGACCTATAATGAGATCGGAGCAGGCCATTGGGCCTAACCCTTGTTGTTGATGATGATGATGACTATCATTATTATTACTATTATTACTATGATTATTATGATTATTAGTCCACTGTTGTGGTCTCGAGGTAGCGTGCTGTCTTGTCACGCAACGGGCCCGGGTTCGATCCCCAGTCGGGACAGTTTTTCTGGGTGAGGTTTTTATCAGGAGTTTCCTCACCTGTAAGAAAAATGTCAGGAAAACTTTAAGGCCCAAACGGTCCCCGAAATCATATGGCCATCATCATCCTTATCACTATAATGTTTTAATTACTATAGTATTAAAAGTAATAATTATTAAATTAGTATATAAGGAATTAATTAATATTTTATTTGGTAAGTTACTTTTAGGAATTAGGCAAAGATTTATTCGCCTGTTTATCAAAAACGTCGCTTCAATTGCCATCATCCTTCACCGGTGTGGAAAGCAACGGGAAGCTACCACAACTACAATTCCCTAATAAAGCTGCAAAGCATAGCATGAAAATGCTATGATTGCAGTGAAAGACCTGCCCTTGGGCAGAATTACTATGGATGGATGATTACTACTGCTGCTGCTGCTACTACTACTAGTATTATTATTATTATTATGATTATTATTATTATTATTATTATTATTATTATTACTATCGTCGTCATCGTCGTCGTCATCGTCATCGTCATCGTCATCGTCATCATCATCATTATTATTATTAGTCTACTAGCATTACAGGATATGACATTGAAACCTAACCTCTCCATTATGTATCTTCCATATACACTTAAACAGATACGCTTGAGAAATATTGTTCAAATAATCTGTCTTTTCCCTAGGGAGTGTGAATTCAAGGTATCTGCAGGACATTAAATGGTAACCGAAAAAAAAGAGACTATTTTCCAAATTAAACGCGTCTACTGTTTGATAATTTACGCTATTATTATTATTATTATTATTATTATTATTATTATTATTATTATTATTATTATTGAATCTCCAAATATTTTGAAACCCTATTTCGCCACAAAGGCATATTAGAGTTGTAGCTTACTATAACAATTTATACCCTACACTGTAAAACAGAAATATTATCTTATAGTTTTGAATGAGTGCTATGAATTACATAAATCGTCTGTAGATCTAAGTGTCTTAGAAAAATACTGCATATTGTTATGAATGTGTGTTATCAATTTCATAAAATGTTGGTTCTTAAAAATCACTTCATACACTGAGGCAGAAGCCTCATCATCATTTAAAAGTAAGTTTAACCAGAATCGTTGCCTTTCGAATACAGATAATCAAAACATGTTTTATATATTCTATTGTTTCTTGATTTTATGTTAACTGTTTACTTACTATTCGTTATTTTATTATTATGTTTTTTCTTTTAAGTTGATGTTCTCATGACCACATTACCTGCCATTAGATAAATAAATAAATGTTCACAAGAAGCCATGACTGACTGCTGTAGATGTAATAACTCACCAAAATGTCAAGATTCATAGTTCAGCTTGAATAAAAGCCTATCAATCCCCATTTCAATTTTTCATGTTGGAATTTTTTAGTTAACAATAGGGTCTACTGAGTTTGAAGACAAATGAACTCTTAAGGCACTCTGTTTTAATTGCTCCAACATTCAATAGTAACTAATTCACAATCAGTTACAACTATGCTTTCATGTAGAACTACCCCTATTCAAGTGAAAAATACACGTCCCCTTGTGCAAGGGAAGGGAATAAAAATAGACGTACAAGCACAGCCATTGAGATTGAGAGAGGGACAATCCATTCAGTGAAGAAACACAAACATGCATTTTGAGAAACCTACATTTGACGAAATAGGGGATGATGTGGAATATGTTAAGAATTTTCTTCGAATAAATGCATTTAATGACCAGAAATCTAAAGTGAGTTAAAGCACTAGTAATAACACACAAGTCTAACCAAGCCTAATATTTTCCTAACTATTTTTTTTCTATTTCTTTAACTTCTTTCACATTGTGCCCTATTGGTTCTATAATGTAAACTAAACTATACATAGGGCCTATATGTTTTAGAATAGAATTTAGAATAGATTTATTTAGGCTGGTGGAGTTAAGGCCATGTGGCCTTCTCTTCCACTCACCAGAACAAACATATGTCACATATGAATACAAAAAAATTACAATAATAGTCATATTAAACAGGACAAACATATGTTACATATAAATACAAAAAAATTACAATAATAGTCATATTAAACAGGACAAACATATGTTACATATGAATACAAAAAAATTACAATAATAGACATTGAACAATTAATTATCTGTCATATTGAATAATAATGAAAATAATGTTTAATAATACAATGAAACTAAATACAATTAAAATTAAATTAATGATACAATGAATAAAAAAAGGAATAACAGCTCGAATCTACTATACGTAAAAAGAAAAGAAAAAATACAAAGAAAGTAATAAACTACAATGAATTAATCTACGCTTTTTATACAAGGCATTAGGTAAATATATTAACAAATCCTAAGTCATTTTTATTAAATAATGCAAAAACGCATTATTAATTCTTAAAAAGTAATATTAGTGAGTTGTTTCTGTTAGTAATTTTATTTTCAATTTGTTTCTGAAAGATAGTAAAGTTTGGCAGTCTTAGGTCCATAAAAATATATTTAAAATTCCTCTAATAAATAAATTAATGGAGATTTTTAAAATGTAACATTTTGACATTCATTGTTTGAGAAGGTAGTGAAAGTTGAACATTTAATAAATCTAGAAAAAAGTCATCATAAACAGGTTTACAATATATTATCACGTCTTCCTGTGACCAAACTTCTACATTGGATAGGCAATTTAACTTTGAAATGAAAAGATGATCAAACGTTATGTTTCACTACGTGGAATACCCTTCTTGGCAGGGTTTTATTATCTAAGGACTTAATTCTGGAAATGGTTTGATTGAGATACTTGAACGTTTTTGGTTTTTTTTTATTTTATTGAATAAATTCAAGTGAAAAATATAATCAAATAGGCCTATATTTTATACATTTCAGAAGTTGAAGAAAAAAGTAATGCCAAATTTCAGAAAAAATAGGCTAGGCCTATGCGAAGGTAGAAAAATAATATCTTCAACTCCATCCTATGTAGTAAGAATATTTTAAATTAAACAAAAAAAGTATAAATCCTTGGTTGAAAGTGTTATATCATAGGCCTATGGAACTGAATCTTGGACTTTAGGCATGTCACATGCAAACAGATTACTGTCTACAAAAATTTATTTTTGACGCAGAACAGCAGATAAATCAATAAGACAGAAAATTAAAAACGAAAGAAATAGAGAGATTATTCTTATCCAGAATATTTCGGATGTGACTGAAGAACGAAAATTTAAATAGTTTTGGCGTGTCAAAAGTATGGGGAAAGAAACAATTCCGAAAATCATCTTACAAGGGAACTGTCAACCATTGCATGCCGAAACCTACTTTGAAATTTCTCCCAGAGAAGCGTTGTGATGTATCAAAAAAAAAAAATCTGCCATTTTCAACTGCAAGACACAGAAATCGAAGCCAGAATCCAGCAATGGCAACCCGCTATGCGTAGCATATGGACTCCATGATTGACTTGCAGAGCGAAGTGGAGTGAGGCGGGTGCGGCGCAGACGGTTGCTACAGAGGGTTATCCAATCCATCAAGTGTGGCGTTGTATTACGCCTACTTCTCTGTGATGTAAATGAGAGATTTGATGTTGGATTGTGCCTTGCAGATAAAAGCTGCAGATTATTTTTTGGACACAGCCTTGTTTCATCAAAACGCTTCTCTGGGAGAAATTTCAAGGTGGATTTCGACATGCATATATATTGTTGACAGTTTCCTTGTCAGAATGAAATGCCGAAGGTAAAAGAAGTGAAAAACCACGAGAACAATAAAGCTTGATATCTTTCAACATATTTGCGGTACAATTAGAAGAACATTAGCAAAGAAAGTTCGTAAAGAAACACTCCTAAAGTTTTACAAAGTTTTAGCTATTCCTGATCTGTTGTAAGTTATGGCTCGGAATGTTGGACTCTCACCAAAGGTTTAATAAAAAGACTAGAAGCAGCCGAGAAGAAATTCCTACGATATGTGAGAGGACGAACTCTTTTGGACAAATGAAGGAATGAAGATATTCGTGAGGAATTACAAATAACTAGCATGATAACAAAAATAGAAGAATATAGAAATAAATGTTAGTAGAATGAGTGAAGAGAGGATACCTTCCATCCATAGTAATTCTGCCCGAAGGCAGGTCCTTCACTGCAATCATAGCATTTTCATGCTATGCTCGCAGCTTTACTACGGTATTGTAGGCGTGGTAGCTTCCCGTTGCTTTCCATACCAGTGAAGGATGATGATGATAATGATAAGGATGATGATAATGGCCATATGATTTCGGGGACCGTTTGGGCCTTAAAGTTTTCCTGACATTTATCTTACAGGAGAGGAAAAATCCTGATAAAAACCTCGCCCAGAAAAACTGCCCCAACCGGGGATCGAACCCGGGCCCGCTGCGTGACAAGCCAGCACGCTACCGCGAGACCACAGCGGTGAACTTATAGGATACCTTATAAGATGTTAAATTACAATCCACAAGGACATAGAAGTCGTGGCGACCATTTAAAAAATGGAGCGAGTAACTATAATATGGAGCCGAAACAGATCAGAAATGGTCTAAACCGTGACGGTAGATGACGATGAACAATAGATGTATGGAATCAGGAGTATGGATAGGAAGAATTCGTGAGAAAAAGATCCTGAAGATAGGAATTAGTCAAGGAATAAAGTTACCCTCTGTTTAAGAAATTTCCTTTAATAAAAAAAATAAGAGAGAGAAGCGACATTTTATGATATGTTATAAAAACCTAATTATATTTCAAAATTAAATTAATTGAGAAGCAATTTACTGATAGTAGCATTTTGAATTAACTGAAAACTAGGGTTTGATAAATGCAGAATCCCCTCGACTCCAAGAGAGATGCTTGAGCCTCCTCGACGGACTCTTGATTCGCGTTCAAACGGATTAAAATAGATGCTTAATCCCTTCTTCTTTGAACGTATGCAGTTCTTGTTTATATTGGACCCCCCAACTTTTCAAGATGTTACGCAGGTACTGCATTGCAAAGAAAGAAACGTTATTTAGTGGTTCGAGTTTGTTGTGTAATTCTTTTCAACAATTCTCTCTCACTCACTCTAAACTTATGTTACAATTTCTATTAGATACACTTGAGTATTTAAAATGCTTCTAAAAGAACTGAATGAGAAATAATCGAGGTGGGAAACTGGAAGTAACCGGACCAAGTATTCTGTTAATATTTATTTCTTTCGCATGGTTCGAATATTAAGTCTGTTACTAGTTTAACTTGCCTTATAACCAGCAAATATTAGCCTATTTTAAATGCATTAAATTTGTGAAAGTAATCCCAACTTTACAGTGTCATTATTAATCCAGTAAAATATGAACAATTACTTTTAATGGCAGCCGTATGATACACCTAAGAATATTTGATAAACATAAGTTATGCATTCAACTTTAGGCCCAATATGTTCTACTGAAGTCTTCAGATTAAACCATTAAAGCCAAGATAAAGGAAGATACTCTCATTCTGGAGGTTCATGTTTTAAACCCGGAAACGGTCCATACGTTATGTCCCTACATAGGCCTATAGGCCTAAAACACTGTAAATTTGTTAAATACATTAAATTATTATTCTTATTTAAAACCGCTATGGTCTCGAGGTACCGGGTTCGATAACCGGTCGGGACAGACTCCTGGGTGAGGTTTTTTTGCAGGGTTTTTCCCCACCAGTAAGATAAACGTAAGGAAACTTAGGGCCCAACGGTCCCCGAAAATCATCCGGCCTTCATTATCATCCTTATTATCATCCATCACCGATGTGGAAAGCAACGGTAAGCTACCGCACCTATAATTCTTTAGTAAAGCTACAAAGCTACATGGGGGCACGCCGTAGCGTAGTGGTTAAGGCACTGAGCTACAAGCCGGAAGGTCGAGGGTTCAAGTCCCGTTGGGGTCAGGATTTTTAAACTGACCCAAACCCTCTGGCGGCACTATGGCCCTGGGGTCGACTCAGCCTCTAACTGAAATGAGTACCAGACGCTTGTTCTGGGGTAAAGACGGCCGTCACGCAGGGCTGACAACCCGGCTGACATAAAGTGCCGATTGTCTAGGAAAAGTGGGAGCCTTAACCTCCTACTACCCCAAGGGCCTCCTGAGGCCTGTTGTGGGATCACTTTACTTTTTACTTTTTACAAAGCTACATAGGCTACATAGTAGTAGAATGTCCTTGTGTCTATCAGTAACATTTAGGCGTCCCCCTATGGGAGAAGTTCAACTAGGCCTATATGCCTACTAATTTAGTTACACTCGTTTTCGTATAGATGCCACTGTATGGCCTGGGGTCAGCGTTACGTCTCATAGTGACATCTAGGAAACCAATATATTACTAGGTTGGGAACATTCGGTAATTTTTACACAGAGGCCTTTTTATTCAGGCTTGTGGTTTTTTACAAACTTGAAATCATCAGATTGGGACCTAGAGCTTAAAGTCCCTCCCGGAGAATTTTTCCGTTGGATTTTTCCAACCTTAAAAAAATCCATCGACCACGTCCGGTTTTGAACCCACGACACTCGGGACTAGATCAAGGAACATGTTCACTAGACCACCGCGGTTGATTCACTATACATAGGGCCTGCTAAACAAGGCGAATTTTATATGGTTGATTATAAAGGCCATAGGCCTAGGCTATGGTGTTCGGAATATGAAATATAAACTATGGAATATCCCTCCATGGTATCTTTACCTTGTCGTGGTGGAGTGGTTTGCGTGCTTAAATGATCCTGAGAGCTATGCCGGCGGTAGCATTGCTGCCGATAGGGTTACCCATGCCGGAATGGAGAAGACTACATAACAATGAACTACATGGTCTTTATAGGAAGCCAGATATAATAAGAACAGTTAAGTCTAGTAGACTACGATGGGCAGGACATGTTGCACGTATGGGGAATGAAAGACTTGCATGGAAGGTTCTTGTAGGAAAGCCAGAGGGAAAACGCCCAGTTGGTAGACCAAGAATGAGGTGGGAGAATAACATTAACTATGATTTGAGGGAAGTAGATTATACAGGGAATGATTGGAAAGTATTAGCTCAGGATAGGGATGTATGGAGAGCGTATGTCCGCGCGGCCATGAACCTACGGGTTCGATAGTGCCAGTGAGTAAGTAAGTAAACTATGGAATATAAAGATATAGGCCCTACATGTACTGTACATTGTACCTGTTCCCATTCATAGAAAACAAGCTCTGTTTTATTTTGAAGGGAACAATGAAACCCAATCAGCTGCTGTCTGCAGAAGAGTGATTCATTATCCTAGTTAAACAGAATTGCAAGAAAACAATAGAAAATTGTTCCACCCCTGTGGCAGCTCCATTTACTGTTTCAGATGCCGAGGAGACATGTCAAATGTGACAAGCTCTAGAGGCAGGAACGCTGGTCCTAGCGAAGGAAAACACTTCAACATCACACCCCATTGTAGCGGATGACACCATTGTAATTGCGATATATTTTTAAAGAAAAGGGGACTCATCTCTCCTATGCTCTCTATATATATCTCAATGCTACAATTAGAAATGGCGTGTCATGTGTCAATTCTGTCAACGCAAACGAGTTTAGTGTTGATCTGGTTAGTCTGCTTATCAATTTATGACAAGCAAGATATTCCATATACGTTTTAATAGTAAATAGGGTACATGACACAAATACTTGAAGAGTTAGGACAAGAAATCTATTTCACTTTGGTATGAAGTTTACACCTAGTCTATTAGAACTCAGTTTTCAATAGTAGCAAAGAGAGTAGTAAATAGTTGTGCAAAATTAGCCTACGTATCTAAAGAAAATATATGTAGGCCTAGCTATAAGTTAATAGATAATAAGGAGAAAAAATCTAAGATTTCAGAAAGCTTAAGTTGTCCTTAGGTCTATTGATTTTGGGAACATTACTCAATACTAAATTGTAATATTTTTGTTCTCAAATTAGAAACGTGTTATCTGCTCTTTTCGAAGGGGCTTTCAAATTCAATACGAGTTTTAGATTTATAATAGGCCTATAGGTCTTAGATAGGCTAGGCCTATATGTTCAAAATGGGGAGTGAATAGGGCCTATACATTTTCAGAAAACAGAATGTGTGTGTTTGGGAAAGGATGTGGATGACCTCACACTCGAAACATGTGAAATTTTTAAATATCTTGCGCCAATAGGCCTAATTACTGTACATGTAGATGTTTAGGTATAGGTAGGCCTATGTGAAATAGATATAGCCTACCCCTATCCCAAGGAATTATTAGAGCTGTTAAAAAATTTAAATATTTGGGATCACTTATTGATGGATCAGGGAGTTGTAAAGCTGAAGTAGATAGCAGGTTAGTACAAGCACGAAGAGCCATAAAAATATTGATTGGAGTACTGTGGAGTAGGACCATGTCAAACCACACGAAGAAGAGGATTTTGAAGTCTGTTTTGGAAAGCATAGGCCTAATGACTTATGGTGTTGAGGGATGGACTTTGGTAGAGGGACAAAAAACTAAGATCTTGGCAGTGGAGATGGATGGAATAAGACGCAGTGCCAGGGTGTCCAGGTTGGAAAGAAGAAGAAATGAAGAAGTGAGGCAGATGATGGATATGGAGGAGACAGTGGTGGAAAGGATCGAAAGACGAGCTCTTCAGTGGTATGGCCATGTCAGGAGAATGGAGGATGATAGGTGGCCCAAAACTCTTTTGGAATGGTCACCTTCTGGTAGAAGGAAACGGGGCAGGCCAAGAACAACTTGGAGAGGAGAGGTCTATAGATTGATGAACGACCGAGGTCTGGAGGAGGGTGAATGGCGTGATCGGCAAGAATGGCGAATGGGAATACAGGGTAACCGCTGAAAAGTGGAGACCCTCAAAAGAAAAGTAAGTAAAAAAGAGATAGCCTGTACAAACTAAAATTGCAATGGCAAAAAATGTAACTAAGACATTACATGGAATAATTTGGAACAAATATATTAGGCCTACAAAGGAAACTAAAATGAAAATTTATAAGAGCATAATACAGAATGTTTTTTCATAAGGAAATGAAACTTGGTCTTTGACGGAATTACAAAAGAATAAAATTAGAACAGCTGAATTTGATTATCTTAGAAGAAGCCTTCAGAAAACAAGACAGGATAAAATAAGAAATGAATTGCTTTGGAGAGAAATGATTGACACCACATCTGTTGCTAAGAGGATTAAAAATCAAACTCTTAAATGGTATGGCCATGTACAAAGAATGGAAAATGAAAGGAGGCCAAAAGATATATACCAATGGTCACCCCCTGGAAGAAATAAACGTGGCAGACCAAGATGAAAATGGAAAACCTATGTTAGAACTATAGGCCCTAATGAATGATAGGAATTTGGAAAAGGATATTGGAATGATAGAAATAAATGGAAACTGAAGGCGGCAAACCTATAAGTGGGGGAAAGCTGAAGAAGAAGAATAAGATACAGGCCTATGTCTAAGCAAAGCTCTATAAATAAATAGAAGTTAACTTATAGGCCCAGTAAACCTTATTTTAAACTTTTTTTACTACTTTTAACAATATTAGACACTGTGCATACAATTAAAATGGAATAATGTGCTAGCGGAGATAAATGTCTTCTTTTTTTTTTTCTCTCCATGTCTTCCGTTTGCGTATCTACCTTTTAATTCAAATGTAGGCCTAGATGTAAATTTCAGTTAGGCCTATGTGGCGTATTAATAGCTATAATTTTTTGTAGGACCTATTTATTAACTTGATATTTCTATTCATAGTTTATAATATTACATAATCTACATTTTCATTGGCTTTGAAAACATATTTTAACATTTAGGCTATATTATTTTCAAAGTAAATTTAAAGTTATTCATGGACTGTTTGGTTACGTCACTAGTTTTTCCATCTATGATTTAACTAACGGTTTATTTATAACGTAAAGAGTTGTATACTGACAGTCGAACTGAACAATCTAGCAGAGAGAGTCGAATATTAAACGAGTTCATGACAACATTACGTTTAGTAAGCAGCTCTTCGTCGTGCGTCGCTGATTTCGCCACATAATAATATCAATATAAAGTAGTCTATATGATATTGGTTATACAAAAGGTACGACTCAAGATTTTTTTCCCCCTCTTTTCGTTTCACTGTTTTCCTTCTTGCTTTACCTTTTTGTTAAATTTCTGTTATTCTCACACATAGGCCTACACACAAGGACAAGACATACACCCAAACCCTACCGGGAATCGAACTCGGGACGATAGGGACTCTACCGACTACGCCACGGCGACGGACAAAATTACTTCCTATCAAGATTAAATTTAGTAAATAATCAGTTCATCAAGGTCACTATTACTAAGTGTTGTGCTACAACTAAATTACAAGCTACAGTGATTATCAAGATGTACTGGGTAATCATTCAGGATTAAGGGTCGGTTTCACCAACAGAGGTAAATGTATACTCCAGTTTAAGCTATGTATTATATATGGGAAAACTGGCGTTGATGAAACTAACCCTAAGAATCTACTATGTTGTATAGAGCAGCTGATATCTTTTGTGTCCTTGTGGCAATTTTCTGCATTTGTTTTAGCTCAAATTATAGGTCCATATAGCTGAAACCTGTCTACTGTAGACTTTTGTGATTCAACAATAATTTGTAACTACGATTCAGCATTACTTCGCCGCTCTAAATTAACCTATTTTACGTGAATGAAGAGTTCTACAAGAAGCACATCTCAGGGGCTCATCTCTATTTGCATAACTGCAATAAACCATCTTACACCGTCAAGTGGTTGATGTGTTGACTGTCATTTATTTCCATAAGATTTCATCACCTCGTACCGAAAACAACCCCTTTATTGTATTATGACAAATTGTATCTCCTTTATGCTTTTAATTAGCCTAATTACCATATTTGAATGTTGAATGAATTATCCAATTTTATTTTGTTCCCAAGTTCTCAGATAGCGTTCACCACTGCTTACGAACTCTTTCTGCTCGTTCACGTTACCCAGAAAGGCCAACCTATTTCAAATATATGATCCAAGTTGCGTTAACACAATGGAAAGACAAATGTTACCAATGGGAATTAATATAAGAGAAAATACAGTTTATTCGTTGTATTCACGTAGACTTCCACGGCCGGAGTTGCTATGATGATCTTGAAGAAGATTTTCGGGCTGTAGGCCGGTCGTGAGGCTTGTAGTTCCCCGACGTTTCGGCAGAGACTGCGTCTGGCATCCTCAAGGGTTGTCTTGAGACAACGCAGTCTCTGGCGAAACGTCGGGGAACTACAAGCTTCACGACCACGGCCTACAGCCCGAAAATCTTCTTCAAGATCATCATAGTTTATTCGTTGTTTGCTATTTGCTGATGATCATTTACTGATGACAGACTAATACGAGGATTTAGAAAACTGAAGGAGTAATACGGAGAAAGGGGATAAAAGATAAGTTTGGACAAAAATAAGTAGGCCTATATTATGCAAATAGTAGATAAAATACCTGATTCTGGAAGACTGGCATGGGAAAATAAAAGCATGTGACAAATACGTAGACTATTCTTGGGACAAAAATTAATGCAGATGGCAGTCATGATGCTGAAATTATTGAGAGGTAGGCCTAAATAAAGGTAAATATGCAACAGGCTATCGAAATTAATGGTGTTTATGGGATCAGAATATAAAATATGAAAACAAAACAAATATTTTAATATAATAATATGGAGTATGATGACATACGGTGCAGAAATATTAAAATTAAAAAAAAAGGCCCAATTAAATTAATTTCTGGAGAAATGGACAACTGGAGATGTTCAGCTGGAATCACTACAGATAAAAATAAGAAACAGTACGATTAAACAAAAGATGAACGTTCAACTTCAATTGCGGATTTCATAAAGCAAATAAAATGGTCATATAAAAAAAGACAGAAGAAATATTCCCAAGAAAAATGCTAGAATGGTTGCTACCTGATAGAATAAGTGGAGGGCAAAAATAGGTAATAGGGGTAATAGGAATTGATGGTGTTTAATGTAACATAGGCCTAAATCAAAGTGATTTTAGATGGAGACTGGAATGAATATTAATACATGTGGAGGAGAATGACAGTGGCTTAATAATTTAGGCCTATTATTACTGGGACAGAAATATGATGTGAAACCTGTTTAAAAATAAATAGACCTACATATTAACAATAATAATAATAATAATAATAATAATAATAATAATAATAATAATAATAATAATAATAATAATAATAATAATAATAATAATAATAATAAAGTAAGTAAAGTGATCCCACAACAGGCCCGGAGGCCCTTGGGGTAGTAGGAAGTTGAGGCTCCCACTTTTTCTAGACAATCGGCACTTTACGTCAGCCGGGTTGTCAGCCCTGCGTGACGGCCGCCTTTACCCCTAGAACAAGCGTCTGGTACTCATTTCCGTTAGAGGCTGAGTCGACCCCAGGGCCATAATAATAATAAATAAAACATGAGAGAAATAGGCCCTATGTAGTCACAGGAAACGCCTCTAATGTAGGCCTACTTTGCAGAGTCCTATATGGGCTCATTCGCAATAAAATAATAGGCCTAATAGAGAATTACTAATAATAATGACAACATTATGTAGGCACCATAATATTTGAGATTATGTAAGTTTGGTAGGTCATACAAAATATTAACTCCCTCCTCCATGAACTCCATGGCGCTACAGCCCTTGAAGGCCCTTAGCCTACCATTCACAAAAGTTAATCACACAAGTGGACGATATTCTAGCCATATTGTGGTAACATGTGGTTGGTAAATCAGGCTAGGTCTATAGCTTGTTTTAAGCTGGAGCGCTACTTATTGAATGTACCCAAATTCCTCACGATTCTGGATTGGACTGGTCTCATACAGGCCAAAATTCCATCCCCCATGGGGACTCGAACTAGCACAAAGTTCCCTAGCTCTATACCAAAGCATCATGCCTTAAACAGCTCGGCAATAGTACAGAAGGACTACATAATAGGCATAGCCTATATATCTAACTAACTAACTAACTCACTGGCACTATCGAACTCGTAGGTTCATGGCCGTGCGGACATAAGCTCTCCATACATCCCTATCATGAGCTAATGTTTTCCAATCATTCCCTGTATAATCTACTTCCCCCAAATCATGATTAATGTTATTCTCCCACGTCACTCTTAGTCTACCAACTGCGCGTTTTCCTTATGTTTTTTCCTACAAGAAGCTTCCATGCACGTCTTTCATTCCCCATTCGTACCACATGTCCTGTCCATAACGGTCTACGAGACTTAACTGTTCTTATTATATCTGGCTTCCTATAAAGACCATGTAGTTCATTGTTATGTCGTCTTCTCCAATCACAGTACACATTATATTAGTAATGCTAATTATTTACGCCGTTGTCAGAACAGATGAGTAAACTAGCATGAGAAACAAAGTTTCCGGAGTTACAAATCACGAAAGCCCATGTAGAACGTGGACTCAAAGAAGTACGTTTTTTAGCTGATATCAAGAGAAGGAGGTTGATGACAGTTCCATGCTACGTAAATGGAATATGTTTCCATACTAACAGACTTGACATTCTGTAGAATTTAAACAATGGGGGAAAAAATAATATTGCTAGTTTAGAAGCTCCTAATCGGAAAACCCCCTATATCCCCTACAAAGAAAGACAACATTTGCACATTCGGTTAAAGTTGGCCACATTCAAAACACAAGAATAATATAAAGTAGACAAATAGCCTATATCCTGATTAGGAGTGAACTCACACCACTCCAATTAGCATTTTATAATGACCAAATAGGCCTGAAAGTGAAGAGAAAAAAAAAGTACTTATGTGCGCACGCAACTCAAGACAATTTCCGTTTCCCCTCTTGGAGAGTTCCGGTAGCAACCAACCAACCAGGAAGCGAGTCAGGGTTCAGGGCGACAATGAGAGGCGGGTAAGTGCACCGGGAGTTCAACACCAATCAGTTGCTACAGTGTTGCTCTTCCAGTCCAGTCCTAACCAATGGCATAACGTTACGTGATCTTTTTAATAAATCAATTTATATAGACAACAATAATTTTTATTCTTAATAATGTCACAATTATAATTATTAGTATTTATTTAAGGTAATTCAATCGAAATTCTTTGAACATGGTGGTGTGGCACGAATGGGGAATGAAAGAAGGGCATGTAAACAGGGAAACCAGAGGAAAATGCCCAGTTGGTAGATCAAGAATGAGGTGGGGAAAATAACATTAACCATGATTTGAGGGAAGTAGATTATACAGGAGATGATTGGAAAACATTAGCTCAGGAAAGGGTTAGGCCCATATATAGAGCTTATGTCAACGCGGCCATGAACCTAAGGGTTTGATAGATCTAGTGAACTAGTTACGGTGGTAGAACATACACTAGTGAACTAGTTACGGTGGTAGAACATACAATTCAAAGTGGAGCAAAATTTTGTACCATTTAGCTTAACTAACTCACAGGCACTATCTAACCCGAAGGTTCATGACCGTGCAGACATAAGCTCTCCTTACATCCCTATCCTGATCTAATATTTTCCAATCACCCACCGTATAATCTACTTCCCTCAAATCATGGTTAATGCCATTGTAGATTCATAGCTGCGCGGATATAACCTCTTCTGCATCCCTATCCTGTTTTCCAATCCACTGTACAATCTACTTCCTTCAAATCATGGTTCATGTTATTCTCCCACCTCATTCTTTGCCTGCATATTTTGACTAAGCCTATTTCCCTCTGGTTTTCCTACAAGGAGGTTCCATGCCCCTCTTTCATTCCAATTCGTGCCACACGTCCTGCCCATCGCAGTCTACGAGACTTGACTCCTCTTGTTTGGGTATAGCCTATCTGGTTTCCTCTGCCCGCTCATGGAATTCCCCATCTCAAAATATCAGGGGTTGCCACACACTTTATATTTTTAAGTCACACTTAGACCTATAGGCCTAGGCCTACAATAACTTGTTAATTAATTTTTCTCCAAAACTAAATTTATTCTATGTAGGCCTACTTATTAATTAGGCTATAGGCCTATATTTTTCTCATTTATCTATTTTGTACATTTTATATTCTATTCGTTAAATCTAGAGTAAATCAAGATATATTATTATAAATAATTGGCCTAATTGTATTGGAAATATACTAGGCCCTATGTAGGCCTAATAATTCTATAAGATAAAAACTTGAAATATGTACTTTTTTGGCAGGTGCCGTCGTCCTCAATTATGTTAAAATATTATATTTAAAATAGCCTATATTGTAATAAATTATAATATTTTTTTTTATATTTTAATATAGGCCTAACTTAGTTGAGGACGACGGCAGCTGCCAAAAAGCTAGGCTCTACACATTTTAAGTTTTTATCTTATGACTATTAACCTCAACGGAATTTGATATGAATTTTGTTAGTATTGACTAATAGTTAGCCTATATTTATTGTGATTTAGATGTAACAGTATATTTGTATTTTTATCTAACCTGGTTGAGTTATAGACAAGGCTTAACTCTGTCAGATAAAATAAAACTAGTATTATTTAAGTATTATTATTATTATTATTATTATTATTATTATTATTATTATTATTATTATTATTATTATTATTATTATTATTATTATTATTATTATTATTATTATTATTATTATTATTGTTGTTATATACAGATACTTAGATCTGCTGAAATGAGATATCTTCGGAGGACTGCAGGATACACACTACTAGATCACAAAAAAAAATGAAGACATCTTGGAAGAATTACACATGGAATCTTTAGAAAACAAAATTTCTGATTATAAGTCAAGATGGATGCAACATGTTCATCGAATGGAAGATCATAGAATACGCAAACAAATGTTAAGATATCAATCTGCAGGAAGAAGAAGACCAGGACGTCCACTCAAAAGACTTTTGGATGGTGTTTCTCTTGAGGCCGAAACAGGTCAACAAATGGCCTAAATTCTTGAATGTACTATGATGATGATATAATTGTTATAAAGATCATGTAGTTCACTCTTATGTAGCCTTCTCCATTCGCCCGTGTGTGTTCATACCATTTAGCTTAGACCAAATATTTTTTAGCTTAGTTACAAATTATAGGCCTATTTATTTTTTATTTGCGCAATCACCATACAGCCTAACAGTTAGTATTTTCTTTAGAAATGTATTAGATATTGTCTATATTTAAAGCTGTTAGTAAATATGCTATGATTTAAATTTAAAATTAATTAGACAGGAACTTGCGTGTTGTATTGTCATGGTAGCCACTTTCTAATTGGGTTACTCCATTCTATCATCTCTCTTGGCCACATTTCACTCAAAATACGGTAGGCTTACGATATCAAACAATACATTTTTAATTTTTGTTTAATTCAGGCCTACTTATAAGGTCATATTGCGTCTAACCACATTTTATTTAATTTTTAACGATATGAAATTGTGAGTATGACGAAATGGGTGCTGAGAAATAAAATTCCTACCCAGCATTTGCTGAGGAAAAACTCGAATAACTCCTAAGCCTGGTAGTTTAACACTTAAGGCCTGCACCTGGACTTAGGGAATGCGAGTCTCAAACTATATCGTATGAGCCAACTCGCTCGTTCGGACAAATATTAACATCGTTCATCATAGCCTAATTTTCCAACTTCATCGAAAGGAAACATTAACATCAACCCGCTCTATGAGATTATCAAGAACAACTTGTACCGATTTACGAGCTGAAGATGAAGCATATGCTTCGAAAGTAGGCCTACTCCACATCCTACATCCAATGTTGAGGAAGATTGAGATCTCAGCTCAGGTATTCTATTTTTATATTATAAATTTTACATAGTAACCTCAACAGTGTTTCGTCATGAATTTTACAAGGAAACTACATCACAAGAAAGGAGAAAGAAACCAACCATCTAATTACAGAGGCATTACCCTCCTAAATAGTGGATATAAAATCTATGCTAGAATAATACCAAAACGAATACAACGAATTATTGAAGTAACACTAGCAGAAGAACAAAACGGGTTCCGAAAAGGAAGATCTTGTACCGATGGAGTATTTGTCCTGAATCAGATAATAAATAAAATACAAGAAAAAAACCTAGAAACACATTTGTTATTTATAGACTTAGATAAAGCATTTGATCGAGTAAACAGGGAAATATTGTGGAATATTCTAAAAGAAAAAGGCCTCCCTATTCAGGTTATAGAAACTGTTAAGAGCTTGTGCTATGGAACAAATATTTGTATTGACCCACAGCTGACTAAAAATAAGACATTTTTTCAAATAAACCAAGGAGTACGACAAGGGTGTTCACTCTCACCTATATTATTTAATATTTATATGGACGATATCCTAAAAGAATGGAAGAAGGTTTTAACTAATGAAGGAATATTAATTGATAATAAAGGTAAAATAAATGCTTTATTATTCGCTGACGATGTTGTACTTTTAGCAGAATCTGAAAATGAGCTCCAAATGTTAGCATATAAATTTAAATTAATAGCCAATAGATATAATTGTAAAATATCAATAAATAAGTCAAAAGTAATGGCATTTATTGGTAAATATGGAATTAGATCAAAAATTGTACTGGATAACAAAATAATAGAACAAGTATCACATTTCCAATATTTAGGATGTGATATAACTTATAGAGAAAATAAAGATATAGAAAATAAAGTAAATAAATTTCAGGCTATTTGTGGAACCATAAAAAGAACCTTAGGTCGGAAAACAAGGAAAGATACGAAACTTAAATTATATAAAACAATGGCTGTTCCTTTGTTGTTGTATGGAAGTGAAAATTGGATAATGAAATCAAGGGATAAAAGCAGGATACAGACTGCGGAAATGCTGTTTTTACGTAATGTGAAAGGATGCACAAGAGCGGATAGAATAAGGAATGAAACTATACGAGAATAATTAAATATATATAAAATTGAAGATAAAATCAGCGAAAATAATAAGAAATAGACAGAACATTTAATGAGAATGAACAACGAAAGAATACCAAAAAGAACCTTCCTGTATAATCCCAGAGGAACAAGAGATGTTGGCCGACCACGTAGAAGATGGACTCCACTTTTAACTTCGCCGGAACAGGCTGCATAGCCTAAACCTTGTAGTAGAAGAAGAAGAACTACATCACCATCATGAACCGTTAGGCATAAGGTTTAGATTCTTTGGCTGTTCTTGATTTCTCCACCGTTGTTGAAGATTTCCCTTTCTCTTCGTCGTACAGGTTGATACCGAAACGCCTTCTTCAGTGTACAGTTAGAATCAGGCCTAATTCTATGGAAGTTATTTAGCCAGTCATTTTGATATGGTTGGTAACTATATTTCATAAAACGTTGGGCTTAATTCATCTTCTTCACTTCCTGGTTAGGCAAGAGTTGCCTGTTTCGTCCATTGTGAAGAATACGAGTAATGTGTTTTCCTCTGATCGCGGTACCAACGCTTTGCAGAGTAGACCATTGGTGGGGCTGCCACCTCGAAGCTTTAGGTCCAGCTCCTGGATGTAGCCTACTAACCCCATCTAGAGGGTTGCCACTTCCGCCAAACTATTAAAAATTAGTTGTCGTTGTGGACTTTACTCTTGTTTCCCCGAGCATGGGTCTCTTATCATCCCAGAGAAAGGACCCCCTCTTCCATCAGTTCTGCGACCCAAATCGCCGAAGGGATTCTATACCACAACCTTGATTTGGGGGCTTAATTCATATGCCTAGAAAGTTAGTATAGGCTATGTTAATTGAAGTATTATCTGTAAGTTTTTTCCTCAAACCTGTAGTCTATAAATTGTTATTTACCTCACAAATACAGGCCTAGTGTTACTACAATCAGTAGGGTAATAGACCTAGGCCTACTATAGTTTTATTTCCAAAACAGCGAATAATTTTCATTATTACATAGCCAAATCTTCGAAGTTAGTTCTATTTTACGCCTATTTAGAAAAGTTCTACATGCAACGCTGAATTCGTCCCGCGCCGTAGCCCAGTGGTTAAGGCAAGATGCCTTGGCGCAAAGCTACGGCACTTGTGCTGGTTCAAGTCTCCATGGGGAAGAAACTTTTCTCATGGAATTTCGGCCACCCAGCATCGTGCGGCTGGGGACCCGATATGCTAACCACATGTCACCCCTAAACTGGCTCGATGAATGTCTACCTCCGGGATTAACACATGTAGATGTGAGGCCAGCAGCCGACTTGTGGTTAAGTGCTTTCTAGGAAGCACTTTATACTGTTTTGTAAAGGAAGTCTTCAAGTTTAGTTTTTAACTTACAAATGTTCAATGTGCGATCCCTGCGTCACACGACACATATCAATCACTTCATTCCAAACCCAATGTAAGCTAACATATCTGTATCAACAATTGCCACAGATCTTCCTTTTTTCCTCTTGGGGAATTTGAAAGATTTCAAAATATTTAAATTTAAATTAAATAACGTAGCATAGGGCCTATTAGCAGAGCTGTTCAAGTGTGGAAACAGATTTGTTACAGCGGGTTTGTATTGGACCTGATTATCATCATGATGTTTGTTGAGTGGATAAATTAAACAATTTTATGTAAGAAATTAAACTTCAAAAATTTCTCTACAGATCAGTAGCTTATAAAGTGGATCCAGGTATCTAGTTCTTGTTTCTAGATCGATAATCGTTTGTAGTACTGTATTGTAATAGAGTTTAATTACTTACTTACTCACTGGCACTATCGAACCCGTACGTTCATGGCCGCGCAGATATAAGCTCTCCGTACATCCCTATCCTGAGCTAATGATTTCCAATCATTCCCTGTATAATCTACTTCCCTCAAATCATAGTTAATGTTATTCTCCCACCTCATTCTTGGTCTACCAACTGGACGTTTTCTCTCTGTCTTTCCTACAAGAAGCTTCCATGCAACTCTTTAATTCCCCATACGTGCAACATGTCCTGCCCATCGCAGTCTACGAGACTTAACTGTTCTTATTATGTAGGCTATATCTGGCTTCCTATAACTTAAAGGTCATGCAGTTCATTGTTATGTAGTCTTCTCCATTCACCAGTCTGTTCATCTCTCTTTGGTCCAAAAATAGAATTTAACAACAAGATCTAAAAAATTTAAGATAGGCCTAATAGAATATCAATGGTTTGAATTGTAAATTAATTTAAACTTAGTCCTACACAGCCTATTAGACGACCGCAGAGCTGCATAACACTGCGACTACAATTGAAATAATGTGAACATATGTTACAACTAATGGCCTAATAGATAACCCAAGTCCAATCGTTCGCAGTATAAAATATATAGGCTTATATGCTACAGCAACGTGATATACACAGAAATATATTTGCAGACTCCCATCCCTGATGACCCAGACCACTGAAATGAGTGTTGTGCTACAGCTAGGATAGTGAGGCTAATTCCGCAAAGTCGGCTTTCGGACTCCCTCTTGTCCAGCCGTGGGGTTTACGATGCCCTGCTCTAGAGATGTAACACCTCATTTCAACCAATTCCACATCAGCTATCAGCTGAACACCATACGTCGCTAATCAAGCGATGGCTAAGTGGTTAAATCCCCAACTGATAACCTCTAAGGTACTATAGTATCTGAGGAAAACTTGAGACGGCTACCTGATTGGTTTATCTGGAGTTGGGGAGTAGGATTTGTCAATGTATTCTGGACATCAAAGATATTATATTGTCTGTCCAACAGATCTGTGCCCCCATAAGGTATGTGAACTGAAGGCTACTTCATTTTCTGCCTTGGTAAATTATTTCCCTCCCTGCATTCCTACCTCTCTCTTTCTCCCCTCCCACTGTTCAGAATTTTGAGCCTCCTTGCGGGACATTATTTGCACTTGCACTCTAGTGTTGTCCACTCAACTCCAACCTTAGGCCTACAATATTCAAGAGCCACGGCACTGGGGGAAGTTTGGCAACATACCTACTCGATAAGTTATCGTGGCTGCTGTTTGACATAATGGAAGGGGAGTGCGTTGAAATGGTGTGAGTATAGACGTAAACTCTTCTAAGAACAATATCAGAGCTGTAGGGGCACAGATCCGTTGGCCCGACTATACCAATGACATCGACCCCGTAAAGCAGCCCCTGTGCGAAAGAGAAGGTGAATATGTTGCTGTTTCTTTCTAAAATCCTGACTCAGGTTGTTCCTTTTGGACTATAGCTACCAGGGAGCTCGACAGCCGGTTGGGCCTCTAATTCTAATTATTCTTTATTAGGGGGGCTGCGGGCAGTAGCTCAAACAATTTCCAGAGGTGGCACATTGTGCAATGCCTAGTTCATTGCCACCTCTTAGTTCCAGGCCTATTATTTTCAATTTTCATTATCACTACTGCCTTTAACATTTTATCTAATTGAATACTCTCTAGTAGCCTAATGGAAGTTCCTGGTGTTAAACTACAATATCCCTTAATTAAATATCCCTTAATTACTCGCGCGGGTTAATTTTTTCCCGTTAGGTTGAAAGACGCTACTATTTAGTGACAATTACATTTATGAGATTTCCCTGAAACTCACCTATTCTCAAATGAACTCTTCCAGCACGTGTTTCAGTTGTAATTAGTTTATTGGAATAGTTAATGACGCAATTATATTTATTTTATATCATTGTTGCTGCCTGAGGAAATGTTTTACCCCGCGCGCGCCTAGCATCTGTAGAGAGTTATATTCTATTATCATGCTTACAATTTAAAGTCTAAGAGTAAATATGAGTAGAAACAGGAAAGTATCGACAGAAGATAAAATGATATAACTGTTGGAAGCAACAGACGATGAAATTGTTGGCGGATTTTCTTCTTCATCAGACGAAGAACTGTGTAGAAAACAGTGATCATGATTCTAACTCTATACAGAGCGCTGAAAATGATCAGGATGATATTATGTCAGAAGATGAAGATGTTTCTGCTTACAGCAAGTCACTCTGAAGATGACATTCCAACGGCAATTCTACACGCTCCTTATAAAGGAAAAGATGACACTATCTGGTACAAGGAACCACCAAATGTTAGGGGGAGAACGCCTGCACGAAATATTGTGACAGAGAAACCTGGTGTGAAACAACTGGCAAAACATGCTAAAACTAGCGTTGAGGCTTGGAATCTATTATTTACTGATGAGATAATCGACCTAGTTGTAAGCAACACAAATATTCAAATAGACCTGAAGAGATTTCAGTATTCCAGGGAACATGACTGAAGACAAAGTGTTGCGCCAACTGCGGCAAACCTATCTGCAAAGATCATGTATTGGAGTCCTGTCCAGACTGCTTTTCTGTTGAGTGAGGTGTGTATATATGTTATTATTTTTTTAAAAATATCATTAAACTTTGTAATAATGTGATACAGTGTTATTAACTATGACTATTTAACTCATGCCCCAAATGGGACTCAATGGCCAATCACGTTTCAATGATTTCTGTTTTACAACCAATCAGAGTCGAGTTTCACGAAATATTTATCAGTGTTATAATTACCATATTAAAGAAAGCTCCTCCTTTTTAATATTCTGAACAGGTCTGACCATTATTTTGCAGTGACTGAGCCTGTGAGAAATACGGCTACCAGATTGTATATATAGGCTAGTGCATGAATGTCAACACATGCCGCATGTGGGATTAATATAAAAACATTTGTAGCAATTGATTATACCACCAAAAAAAGAAACCACTGTTTGCACTTTCTTAAATGTATTTTTTCCCAGGTAACAATCCAGAAAAATATAATTGTCATATTTACATCATACGACATCAGAAATGAATTAGTATACAGTTTGTGTTTCATTTTTTCTCCACTAGAGAGCATTCTTATAATATTGCGTTCCTTTGGCAATAAATAGTATGATCTGGTTGCAGTGATAAACAAAAGAAGCAGATGAAGCGTACCTATCGCTTCTCATTTGTTTTCAAACATCGCCGTTTACATTAAATATATAAATATTTTAAAATAACTATAGTTAAATAATGATTTGTGAGTAAACAGCTTAATTTTATTCGTTAAATAGTCCTAACAAATGCCACTCTTGATTTCCAAATTCTCTAGATAAATTCACTCCTCACTTCGTGAGTCGTGAATTTATCGATAATTTGGAAATCACTCGTGGCATTACTTATGATAAAGGCTTGAAGGCAAAAAGATACCCCGCGTGAGTCCTCATGTAGGTTATGTATGCGCGAGTAATTAAGGGATATACAAGACATGCCCATATCATAAAGTGTCTCTGAAAACAGAATCTGAAAGTTAAAATAATCAGACCCCCCCTTAATTGATAACTGTCGAGTCCTATTTCTTAACAGAAATCTTATCATATATAAAGAGTTAATGCGACAAGTCTATGCAGGGGACCACACATGAATAAACGTCAAGTGGAAAACCTCCCCATCTTTTGTCTCGCGGCACCCCTCTCCCCAGGTGACCTTTTCCATAATACAAGCTTTAAACTGACCAGCGAAGCAAATAACGTGGCTGACTTCACTCAATTGTAAAACTCAGCGTATGATAGGGGAGGAGAGGATAAATTCTCCTTGTTAAAACAAAGCTCCTGCAAATAAGAGTTCATGCAACTTAAGCTTCGGGTAAACCTGTGCGTATTACACAGATATTAAAAGAGCAGGAAAGGTTGTAGAGGGGGGTAGACAAGTCAAATGGAATCAATAATTCTGTAATGTGCTGGCAATTTCATTCACATAGTTGTAATTAAATAGGCTATTTGATGAAGAGAACGATAATGTGATTTTGAATTAATTTTTTTGCTTTATCTATTTTTTTCTATTTGCATTAAAGCATTAACAGACATCTGTTCACAATATCCGATTTTGTGTTGCATCACAGAAAGCCTTACTTTGAAGGATCAAGAAATGCTTTCTCGACTAAAAGAACACACAATTACAAAACGGTAGGCCTACCTGGGATATAAGGAGGTACGCCTTAGCGTAGTGGTTAAGGTACTGAGCTACAAGCCGGAGGGTCGAGGGTTCAAGTCCCGTTGGGGTCAGGATTTTTAAACTGGCCCAAACCCCTCTGGTGGCACTATGGTCCTGGGGTCGACTCAGCTTCTAATGGAAATAAATACCAGACGCTTGTTCTGGGGTAAAGGCGGCCGTCACACAGGGCTGACAACCCGGCTAACATAAAGTGTCAATTGTCTAGAAAAAGTGGGAGCCTTAGCCTCCTACTACCCCAAGGGCCTCCGGGTCTGTTGTGGGATCACTTTGCTTTTTTTTTTTACCTGGGGTATAGATTACAAAACTGAAGATATGTGGACAAATGAGAAACATTGTTCTATACGGGCTTCAGTCACAAAAACTAAATTCGTATTCTACCAAGATAACTTTATGTTATGAATGGGGCTAGGATTCTTATGATATAGGTCCTAGCATACATTTTTTTTGCAAGAGTCAATAGTATTTAAATAGGCCCTATACATAGATGCTTTTTATACAAAAACTAATTAAATTATAGTACTTTAAGTCATAGGCTACGAGTATCTATCCATATTCGGCCATTTATGTGTGACAGAACATATTATAGCAAATTTATTGGTCATATATGCGTCATATTTTCACTCTTTTAAGTAGTAAATAACTTTTATTGTGCAACGTTTGAGTTATTACATTTCTCAAAATTTTGTTTCTAGTAAAATCTATATTCCTCTCCTATTTCGTTTCAATTCACAGTATGGACTTTTCCCTTATGTGTATAGGCCTACCTGAGAAAATATTTAGGCCTATGCATTGTCTCGCGACAGCAAGTACTGATAATTTTACCAACAATATCAAATTCCATAGTTATCTTGCTTCTCATTTACATTTTATTCTTAAATAAATAGTTAATTTCAATAAACTTATTTAGGTATAGGCCTAATACTTGATTTTAAAACTGAACTTATTAGGCTACATAATTATAATATTATTAGGCCATATTTTTTATGTTTCAGTGCATATTTTTGGTCAAAACTGCATTTTTTTAAATATTTCGGTGGTTTTTAGGTCATAAAATTCCTAGCCCTTGTTATGAAAATGTTATTTCCATTTGTTACAATGTTTTTATTAAAACGACGAACCTTATTTTTTTACGTTCCTATGTAAGAAAACATTTTACCTACAGACAAAAAAATATTATTAATAAGCTGTTAGTTTATGCTGATGATATAGGCCTAGTATTGTTGACCGATAGCGAGGAGATACTGAAGGATAACACGCACACACTATTGAGTAATACTAAGAAATTAGAACTGGAAGTAAATATCAATAAAACTAAATATATGGCCACACTTAGAAATTCATTAAATAATGGAAATGGACAGCTAATGACAAATGAGGGAAATTTTGAGGAAGTGGCTGAATTCAAATACCTAGGAACAATAATCATAAGTAGGAATGAGATGCACAAAGAAATTAAACATAGGCTCAATTCTGTAAATGCATGCTATTATGCATTGCAGAGACTTTTGATGTCCCAACTCCTTTCAAAAAACGTTAAGCTGAAAATATATAAAACTATTATTCTACCAGTTATATTATATGGGTGCGAAACATGGACTCTTACTTTAAGGGAGGAAAGGAGATTACGAGTATTTGAGAATAAAGTTCTTAGGAAAATTTTTGGACCAAAGAGAGATGAACAGACAGGTGAATGGAGAAGACTACATAACAATGAACTACATGGTCTTTAGGCCTATAGGAAGGCAGATATAATAAGAACAGTTAAGTCTCGTATACTGCGATGGGCAGGACATGTTGCACGTATGGGGAATGAAAGACGTGCATGGAAGCTTCTTGTAGGAAAGCCAGAGGAAAAACGCCCAATTGGTAGACCAAGAGTGAGATGGGAGAATAACATTAACTATGATTTGAGGGAAGTAGATTATACAGGGAATGATTGGAAAGCATTAGCTCAGGATAGGGATGTATGGAGAGCTTATGTCCGTGCGGCCATGAACCTACGGGTTCGATAGTGCCAGTGAGTAAGTAAGACAAAAAAATATATTTTTGTTTTAGAATCGTCCAAAATCGAATCACTTATTGGATCTCAATTACAGATTTTTTTTGTATAATTCTCTCATAGACTATATCTATTCAAAACAAAAGTTGGTAGACCAGAGAGGTCTATTCTAAGTGATAGTGTAAAAAAGTTGACCAAGATATAGGCCTACCGTATGACCTCAAGACATCTCAATGTCTCATTCTATTAGAAAAAAAATAGAATATAGAAATTAACTTCCTGGAATAAGAATATTTCACCACTATCATCAAAGGCGTATAGGCCTAGTCTGTTACAAGCCTTAACCGCTCTAACAATACGTCTTTATTCTCTTCTGTCTTCTGCGTCCATTCATTTAGGCCTATTCCCATTCCCCTGAGATCTTGTTTCACATTATCTATCCATCTGATGGAACATCTTCCAACTTTCCGTTTGCTATCAATTTTATTTAGGGCCTAGTTATTTTATGGCATGGATCTGACTCCATTACTCCGAAAAGGTGACACAGCCATTTTATTCTTGAGACTTTAATCAACTTGACTAAATCAGTCTCATCATGCACTCTGTAGGCTATAGTAGGCCCCTACACATTATATCTCATGCACCAAATGCCATTTTCGAGGCCTATTGGTCCAAAAATTATCCTGAAGATTTCATAGGCCTATTTGAATATTTGTTATTAATATAGACCTATCCAAGTGTATATAATTTGGGATAATTTTTATAGAGCTAAGCTAGTAAAATACTTAGATCCCTAAAAGTCAATATATTATCTCCTTTTTTGAGGTTATTTTAATTATATTATTTTTGGTCTGGACATCTTACCTCAATATTAATGTTGATTTTGGTCTGAAAAACATAGCCTAATATAAATTCAGACACTAAATTATTAAAACAGTTAGAAAATACAAAAGAGCTGACTATTTGGGAAAAAATTTATATTCAGAAGAACAGAAACAGAGTTATGAATTTTGATATTCCGATGGAGGGTGACCTTGTTTGGAGGTTCTTTGGCCAACCACAGGATGGAGCTGACATCGACATCCAGGTGGTGCAACATAATGCAACATAAATAAAACCAGTCTGGGAAAGCTGACGATAAAACAGAATTGTTTTGAAACATGTCCAAGAACAAATCAACATTAATATTGAGGTAAGATGTCCAGACCAAAAATAATATAATATTATCTCCACTTGCAACTTGGGTTTATTTCGATTTACTTTTACAATAGGCCTATAAATTAAGTTAAGTTACTGATGTTGTAGGCGTAAAGACCTCACTGATAAATGTCATAGGCCTATGGGCTCTAGGGCTACATATAGAATTCAAATTTGTAGCGCAAATAGTAACAATATTTTCTGTTAACTTTCCACTAGCGCTAAACAAAGTGGCTGATTGTAATAGATGTTAGCATTTGTTTACTAGCAAAGTTCTAACAATTTAATGGGACTAACCAGTTTCCAGCACCCCCTAGGGATTGCAAGACCTTGTCGTTGGTGGGGGTGCTTGTGAATCACAATGATCCTTTGGGCTATGCCAGCAGTAGCATAGCTACAGGTAGGGCCTCCCAAGCTGGACAGGCCAAAGGTGAGTGATCAGACTAAGAAGCAATCCAGATGGGTAGATCAGGCTCAACAGCTGTGGTGAAAGCAACTGATCTAGGGGACGGAAACCCCGAAATCAAATGACCTGGTCCTCCGAGCTGGGGGTTGGGCGTTAGGCCAGCAACCTATCACTGTGAAAAGCTTTCCCGCTACATCTCTCAACTAAGTACAGCCGGACAGAAACAAAGAAGACGACCACAGCAGAGAAAAAGGACTATGAATAAACTAGAGTTAGGTACTTGCAATGTCAAAACTTTATTAAAACCTGGAAAATTACAAGAATTAGTCGATCAAATCAGAAGAACCAATCTCAATATAATAGCCTTACAAGAGATAAGGTGGGCTCAAGGCGGAATAATCAACAAACAAAATTATATATTTTGAATTGGAAGCCACAGGGAACAAGACCAAGGGGAAGACCCAAGGATCGATGGGAGGATGACGTAATTGAGGATTTGAGAGAGATGGGGATTTTTGATTTGAAATCTACTGCACAAGATAGGAAGAAGTGGCGTAAACTGGTTGAGAAGGCCAATACATTCCACTGGAAGTCGTAGAGCCTGACGAAGAAGAAGAACCAGTTTCCAGACCCCCCCCCCAATTAAAATTGGTATCACTATAAAGAAAATTATGATAAAAGCGTGAGCCGTTACAATAACATTGTAAATTTGATCGTCTCCAATAAGCGACCCTGGTTGGTTTAATTCTGTTCGGATTAGTATTCTTAAGGGCATACGTCAAACGGATTTGATGTATTTAATTGATTATTCTTCAGTGGCACATATAGGAATTGTTATCGGTGGTTTAATAACCCTAACTTATTGGGGGTATTGCGGGTCCTATACTTTAATAATTGCTCATGGGTTATGTTCTTCAGGTTTTTTTTGTTTAGCAAATATTACATACGAACGATTAGGAAGTCGCAGATAAATGATCAATAAGGGGTTATTGAATTTTATACCAAGTATGTCTTTATGGTGGTTTTTATTGAGATCTTGTAACATGGCTGCCCCTCCTTCCATTAATCTTCTAGGGAAAATTAGATGATTAAATAGAATAGTTGGTTGATGTTTCCTTCTTATATTAATATTAATTTTATTATCTTTCTCTTTCGATTCGATGAATGTCATACACTATGACTCAAATATAATTTTATAGAAAAAGTTTCAATTTATAGCCTACACGAATACTGTCATCTTTTGAAATACGAAATAGTTAACCGTGTGTCATTAATCGAAATAGAATTCCAAAACTATAAGTTACTTAACTATCGTATAGGCTACATGGGGAAGAAATCTTAAGCTTAGGTAGTCCAAAAAAGTTGACTTTTCTTTTTGCACTTAGACTAGTTCAGAATATTAATAGGAAACAAGCATATTTTGCGAATCTCTGCTTAATAAAATCAAAACGGTTAATAGTACTAAATTAAAAACATATGAAACATTGACTAGACCCGCGGTAACATACTCTGCTGAAACACGGATGTTATATAAAGAAGATGAAAATTCTTTAAGTATATTCGAAAGAATGATAATAAGACGGATATATGGACTAGTATTGGAAAACAATACGCTACATAGAGAATCAGATCAAGTTCTGAAATTGATCATATACTCAGAGGAGAGGATCTTGTAAGATAGACCTACATCAAGTCATTGAGATTGAGATGGATTGGACACGTTGAAAGAATGGAAGATTTCCAAAACGATTTATCCTACATGATGACATAATAGGAGTAAGAAGAAGAGGAAGACCGAGAAAGAGGGGGCTGCAGGATGTGGAACAAGATTTAAGGAAGATGGGAATAAGAGGATGGAAAGAGAAAGTACAGGATCGAGATGAATGAGGAAAATTGTGAAGGAGGCCAAAACTCACAACGGGTTGTAGTGCAAAATAGGAAGGAAGGAAGGAAGGAAGGAAGGAAGGAAGGAAGGAAGGAAGGAAGGAAGGAAGGAAGGAAGGAAGGAAGGAAGGAAGGAAGGATCACTTAATCTTATACGAGTAAGCTCTTATTGTTATGAATTAAAATGACCACCTTTTTAGAAACCACGTTTTCAATGGCTTTACCCTTAATTGGCAAAATACAAATTTCTTGTGTAGGCCTATGTTATTTAAATGTGGCGGACCGCAGTGAAAACGGAATCTTGTATAATTGTTATTATTAGGCAAATTGTATAATTGCACACACATTTAAGTGGTTTATTTTTCTTCGTTTTCTTCTGATTTATTTATAATATTAAATGAATTAAACCAACTGATGTATCCTATAGGATACATAATGAATCTAAGAGTTAAAAAAATAAAGTTTATGTGTGTAGGCTGTGAGTTTTCCAATGCCAACTTAATGTATTATTCTTCAACGGAATCCCCAATATGCGGAGAAAAGAAGTGTATGTTGCCTATTTTAAATTTACGGCAGACAACATAACGTAATAGGCCTAATGCTTACCGTATTTGTAGCCTGTTGTGTACAGAAATGAGCTTGTTTTCTTTTTTTAAGAGTTTGTGTGGTGTAGGCTTAAGTGGGCGGTCTGATGAAGAGATGAGAGAACCGGTACGTAGTCTACTTTTGACGAAAAACACCAAAGGAATCGCCAAGTTTTAATGTTCCGTCGGACGAATCACTATCAACAGTATCTTCATTGCGGAGTGCTTTCAAATGTAATCCAGGCAACTGGTTTAAAATATCGCGATTATAAATCGTACACCTCTACACCTCCAAGCTCCGACATCGAAAATTGTACTGGCTCTATTAGAATTTCCAAACCCTCCTCCCGGTTACTGAAGTCGGACCCGCCAGTCAGCGGACAGGGATGCTACTTCGTGAGCTAGAGCGGCTTACAAAAATAAAGTAGAACTTTAATCATAAACTTAATTAAAAATTCCCACATATTGAATCATACAATAAATATAAATAATCCTCAACTCATGTCCAAACTCAGGGCGGGTCGAGGGATGAGATGAGATGAACCCTTATAAAGAAGTCTGTGAATGATAAGGGTCCGACCGACCGCGCCTGACGCATCATCACAGGGGCAGATAAACGAAATGGATTAGATGAGTATGGAGAAATGAAATTGTGGCAGGGAAAAACGGTAGAAACCCCGAGAAAAACCTGCCCAAGCTCCTTTTCGTCCACCATGAAAACCACATGGAGTGACCGAGATTCTCGGGACCCCAGCGGTGAGAGGCGAGCGTCTAATCGCTTTGAACGATAAAATAAACGGAATTAACAACAGACAGCAAGTAGAAAAATAAAATAGAAAAATCCAAAAACATTTAGATTTCTTAATGAATCCACCTCTAAAATTAAATCCATAGAATAAAATCCCGCTAAAAAAGGTATAGCTACCATATAGGCCTAACGCCTAGTTTGAAATTTATAACAAAACATAAACTAAGGGTTTTTGAAAGGAAATATTCCCAATAAAAACTATTATCTTGAGAATTCCTCTATATTCTAATCTAAATTATATCACCCCTCAGGGGTCCTCATCTAGGGGATATGTGGATGGCGACCACAAGGTGCCCAAGCCGAGCAAAACATTACTTCCACTTACTTGGGTTTTGCACTCTTTTAACTTTACTATCTAACCTCTCTTGGTTAACTCTTGTTTTTTCGACCCCATCGCTATTAGGGCATCCGAGGGCTAGGGAGTCTTTCCTTTCTTCCATTTCTTCTTTCCTTTATTTTCTTTTCTTCTCCAGAAAAGCCTGACCAGAGGCTATAAGATGGCAGGCCCATCACTGGTCTTGCCTTCCTTTGGCCAGCAACCAATCGAAGGGACTATTATTATGCTTTCAAGTCTTATACGAGAATTTTCCGGAAGAAGCTGGAGGGAAAATTTTCTATAGGATCGTAACAGGCCTTGGCCTAATACTTGGAAGGAAGGAGAAAGAAGAAGAAGAAGAAATTATATCATATGATGGTTCAGACTGGCGAGTTCAGCAATTCAGACAACAGTATTGAGGAGTCATGTATGAAAGCTAAGATTGCAACATAGTATAGTGATAAAATTAATGTAGTAAATCTTTATATCCAATCATCTGATTTTTTTAATAATATAACTTTCGTATGAAAAATATTTCTCAATATTTTGTGTGACATCTAGCAATATTACATTTATATTACACATCTTACTTTTAAATTAAAAATAAATAATGTAAATAGAACACTATTTCTTTTTAATTTAAAAGTAAGATGTATAATATAAATGTAATATTGCTAGATGCCACACGAATATTATTGACAAACGTTTTTGTAAGTTATATTACAAAAAAAAACTCAGTTGATTGGATATAAAGAGTTATTAAATTAATTTTATCGCTGTACTATGTTGAAATCTTAACTTTTAGAACGTAAAAATCCGCTCTCTAGTGATAATAAAATAAACTTCCGATAAAATGAATATAAAAATAACCATCAAACGAACTTTTATAACATTTTATTATGTTTTATTTGTTTCTGGACTACGATAAAAACGAAGACTGCAAACTAAATGCATGAAGCCTATTTAAAAAATATATTCCCATGCTCTATAACGGAATATCATAAAATGGAACTCAAAACGAGATAGAAAAAAATGAATTTATCTACATAATCCATAAAGACTCAAGAAGCAGCGAACGAAACAGAAGTCATTATTCCAGTCCAAGCTTTGCAAAAATGTTATTCGCTTCATTTAGCAGACAAGTGTTAACGGCTTCGCTCAGAAGCGTGTGAACCAAGATAAATTCCGTCATATTTTTGACTTGGTTTTGGTAAAGACGCTGATTGCCCGGAGAAAGTGTCTAGAAGAACACACACATTGGTGAATTGGTATAATCGGTGCAAGTCTCAGGTGGTCCTAATGCGAATCATGCATGCAAAATGTGCTCCCAGCAGGAATGCTACTCTCTAGGCTGTGGGGTCCAGGATCTCACAGAACCACTCAACCGCACTTTATGCCTGTGCTACGCCATACGTAAAGTTCTCACCACTATTATTGTGCAATTCTGCATTTACGCTAACCTTATGTCCATGTGGACCTATCGTCAAAACCTTTACCCCATTATATATATATATATATATATATATATATATATATATTAATTATGACAATTTTCAGATAATATAGACCAAATTATGGTAAACATTTTAGTTTTATATACACATTTTCGCGTGAAGGACAATATTGAAGAAAAAATACGTCAGAGTACCAATTGTTTAATGTAAACTAAAATGTAACATATAATCTACCTAATAAAACTACATTTCAATTCTACAGATTTATAGACCTATAGGCCTAGCTATTGTTATTATAAAAATAACCTGCATTTTGTTCTTTTGCGAAATGTTGTTCAGTTACACCTTTTTTTAGTCTTCAGTATTTTAATAAAAAAATTAAAATTTGATACGCAGTAAGTAATAATCATACAAATGAAATCTAGATCCAGATTTCCGAATAATATCTCTACGGTTTTGTAATTAGCCTATTTACAAAAACAAATTTATTATTTTATATCTAACTTAATGTTAGTTCATGTCTAGAATTATGGGTGATTGTAACAAAGATGGCTTGATATCGAAAAAAAGAAAACCTAAAAAGAGGGACGAATTATTGTTATAGAATCGAAGAATAAAAACGAATCTGGAGCTTGAAAAAAACTCAATGAAGGAAAAGATATGTACGTTTTCAGTTCTACAATGTTATCCATAGTGAAATTCATGGTATTGTCTGTCCAACGGATCTGTGGCCCCGTAAGATATGCGAACTGAAGTCTACTTCCTTTTCTGTCTCGACAAATCATTTCCCTCCCTGCATTCCTATCCCTCTCTTGCACTTGCACTCCAGTGTTGTCAACTCAACTCCAACCTTGCATTATTCTCTATTCAAGAGCCATGACACTGGGGGAAGTATGGCAACATCCCTACTCGATAAGTTACCGTGGCTGCTGTTTGACGGGAGTGCAGTGAAATTGTGAGAGTATAGAAGTGTACTTTTTTAAGAATGATGTCAGCGTTATGAGGGCACAGATCCGTTGGTCCGAGTACACAAGGTAACGTGGAAGACTAAAGAAAAATAAGAATGCAATCCTCGGAGGAAAGTCGGTTCAGACGGACCAGTTTTTACCATGTTCGCATCTGATTCCGAGGACTTTCAAAGCCTTAAACCCACCGAGGTACATGGGTATTCCTTCGGAAGACAAGTAAAGCAATGGATACCGTATCGCTGATTTATAGCATGTAATAGTACACCAAAACTGAACAGAAAAGTATTTAAGTAGGCATAGGCCTACAATAAAAATGAATCACTAATAGTAATTAATAATTTATAGTCATAATAATACTAGTAATAATAATAATAATAATAATAACAATAATAAAATAGGAAATGTGCACTCAGGTTGAGCATTAGTGGTGGTTTAGTCTTTACTGTAGTCTGTGATAGTTTTTGTTCTTTTCGCACATGTTATGATGTGGTATTTCCTACACCTTTGTCCACATAACACACACTTGCATTCTTCGGTTGGCTCGTGGAATTTCTTGTTTAGAAATATTTTGTTATGAAACCCATGTACTGCGAGTCGTGTTATGACGTGTCTCTGGAAGCCCGGAGTCTCAGAGTCCCATTCTGTATAGAATCACGTGCTCGTCTACATGGTGAGTACACTTACACTAAACAAATTATAGTCTATATTAGGTAATTATTAGTTAAGAAGCTGTAGACCTAGAGTTAAAATTGTCGGCTCTATTCACGTCCAGCTTTGAATGCAATGTTAATGACTTGGAATATATAAAAAGTGCCGTTAAATAAAATATTACCTGCTTTGAAGGAAGATATGCAAATGTTGAGAGTATGGTGGAAGAATGTGTTTGACAGATCAGAATGGAGGCATAGCTCTATTGGAGATTAAATGAGGCTACAACCCTTTCCAGGCAGTGATGCTATCGAAGAACAAAAAAGTATAAGTTATATTTTTTAATTTAATAAATAAAACCATCCACATTTTTTTAGATTTTCATAAATATTAATTTTATTTAACATTCGTAAACAGCAGTTTCAGCACACCGAATATCATGAATATAAACATTTTTCTTTCTATGTATGAGTATATTTAAATTATAAATAAAAAACTGCAGTATCCAGGTTTTCACGGCCGGTAGTCATAGTATTAGAATATTCCAAGCTATAAGCCCGTGGTTCATAACTGGTGTTTCTACCAGAAGTTACTCCCTCGATTACAACCGAGCTTCTGACCAGAAAACAACATCTAGAAGAACTCGCCACTGAAGATGCCCTCCTTAATCGAGGGAGAAACACCAGTTATGGACCACGTCCTTATAGCCCAGAATCTTCTAATACTATAGGGTCTTTCATGTTACGCAATTTCTAAAAATGCAATAACACTGGTCAACATGATTTTTCTCTCATGAATACCAATAGTTGTACTTAATGCAGTTTTTATCGTGTTTTCAAATATGTATTCGAAATTTCTCCATCACCCACAGTTTTTTATTTCAATTTCAATTAATGAATTTAAATAATTATTTTTTAATAAACGTTTTCTCGTCCATTTGTCCATTGTAAAATAAAACTAAATGAGCTAACTCAGGAGGTTTCAGCTATGGAAAAGAGATATCAAGGCAAATTGAATCCTAATATGCTGGCCGATTATTGTTGGACCATCAAGAGGGATGCTCCACAGGTGAAATATAGCAGAAAATCGTCATTTCTTACTTTCTAGGTGAGTCCGAATGTTCGAATATTGTGTAGTTACAAATGTAGAAAATATTAAAGTTTTTAAAAATTATAAATTCCTGTCTCTCGGAAACCTTTGATTGATGGAAAAAAACCGATATCATATTTGAATTCAGTTGAGAAAAAAATACTATCACAATCACATATTATTCTTTCTGAGACAAAAAAAAAAGTTTATTTTTGTTGCTCAGTGTAATTAAGCCAAAAATGCATCTAAATAAAATAAAAGTTTTTCTTTTATTTTCATCTAAATACACTCCGCAGGCAGTTACTCGGTCTATGAAGTTCATGAAGACCCTTTCACAACATCTCTGTTGATGTCGTTGAATTTCTTCCTTAAGTTGGAGAAATGTTTGTGGTTTGTTCTCGTAGACTTTGGACTTCACATAATCCCTTAAAAAGAAGTCACATGGAGTAAGGTCACAAGATCTGTGAGGCCATTCCAAGTCACCACCATTGAGATCACAGACTTCATAGACCGAGTAACTGCCTGTCGAGATAGTGGAGGCGGACATATGCCTGATATAATTTTCTGCACTTAAATGGGAATGTATGTAAAGAATGTCCGTTCTTAAAGTAATCATCAAAACAAAACCATGTGACCTGCAAGCTTTTCATTGGTTATGGACACCGGCGTACGACGTAGAAGCAAGGAGTACGCGAATAAGTAGTCCCCTTCATTGAATTAAAAATATGTCCTCTGAATATACTTGCTAGCTATTCTTCGTGAACGAAAATAATAATATTCAAAACATAGAAAATATTATAAAATATACCTAATCAATAATTAAGTCTACAACTTAAAATAGTTTATTACATATGGGTCATGCATTTGAGTCATGCTTCAGTCGATTTTCATGAAACAAAATGACAAAGGTCGAGTCTTCTGATGCTGTGTCGCCATCTCCCTGTCAAAATGCGACAGTAATTATGGAGCGAATGTCGGAAGAATGCAATTGGCGTTTGTTTATGTTAGGATCACTCTAAGAGCGGATAAGTTATAGATTAAAATAATAAAAATAAAATAATTGTTTTATTTCGATACATTTTTAACTTAATTATTGCATTTTTAAAAATTGCGTAATATGATAGACCCTTTGCAAAAAATATATTTGTATTTATGAAATTCGTCTGATGAAGATATAATGTATTCAAACAGCTGTTACGAATGTTAAATAATATATATAAAAATCCTATTAAACTTTGATCCCTCCATGGTATCTTTACCTTGTCGTGGTGGAGTGGCTTGCTTGCTTAAATGATCCTGAGAGCTATGCCGGCGGTAGCATTGCTGCCGATAGGGTTACCCATGCCGGACTGGTCGAAGATGATAAGCGAGACGAAAAAAGTACCTTGGGCGAAAGAGTGACGATCTTTCACCGTAAAAATACAACTGTCAAGAAATGCGGACATGGGTTCATCTGGGGTAAAATTTTCCGGAGGTCAAATAGTCCCCCATTCGGTTCTCCGGGCGGGGACTACTTCAGGGAACCCATGCCAAAGGCTCAAACACAGGGACATGTTCCTAGGAACATGGAATGTTAGGACTTTATACAATAGCGGGGCACTAGAGATATTAACGCGGGAAGGAGGAAAGGAGATTACGAGTATTTGAGAATAAAGTTCTTAGGAAAATTTTTGGACCAGAGAGAGATGAACAGACAGGTGAATGGAGAAGACTACATAACAATGAACTACATAGTCTTTATAGGAAGCCAGATATAATAAGAACAGTTAAGTATCGTAGACTGCGATGGGCAGGACATGTTGCTCGTATGGGAAATGAAAGACGTGCATAGAAACTTCTTGTAGGAAAGCCAGAAGGAAAACGCCCAGTTGGTAGACCAAGAATGAGGTGGGAGAACAACATTAACTATGATTTGAGGGAAGCAGATTATACAGGGAATGATTGGAAAGCATTAGCTCAGGATAGGGATGTATGGAGAGCTTATGTCCGCACGGCCATGAACCTACGGGTTCGATAGTGCCAGTGAGTAAGTAAGTAAGTAAGTATTAAACTTTGATGGTTTTATTTATTAAATACATCATGAATTTTGAAGTAAACACACAGTCAATTGTTTAAGTTTTTCTTCCCCCTTATTTCAGGTTCTCAAAGTAACACTAGTCTACATATTTCCTGCATAGAAAAATTAATATCTGTATTTTTTTTCCTTTTATGGACCAATAATCTTACACAATATCTATAACTAGAGCATGGAACTCACTTCCCAGTCATGTCAGGGACCATCTATGGCTATCATTATTTAAATACAAATTAACTAATATCTTAAAGTTCAGCACAATGAAAACATTAACTGCGTAACAACTATATACAACATTCTATAAATAATCATCTAGGAAGCTACTTACTTTATTTTATATCATTTTAATTTTATTATAATCCATGTTTTTGTTAGTATTAGCTAGTATTAGATCATATCATCATTGTATTTTTGTTTAGTCTGTATTTTAATATCATAAAATTGTAATATGTAATTTTTGTATCATTCTGCAATTCGCTGGTTGAGTGGAAGAGAAGGCCTTATGGCCTTAACTCTGCCAGCTAAAATAATGCATTATTATTATTATTATTATTATTATTATCATTAACAATAAAACTCAATATAAATGCGAAATTTGAACCAGCATTCTAGTAAATTCCATTAAATGTTGGATATATGACGCTAGCGCGATTCGAGATTCATTAAGTTGCTGCAAGTTGACTGTATGGGCACTCGGCCGCTGACAATAGCACTTGATTTTAATGGAGTAACTAAGATGATCACTGTTTATAGTAAGTCTAATGTATCGGAAAGACGGGAGCCCGACGCTTTTAATATACGCATTAGATTGCTTAATTACATTAGCATGTTGCGTAACTTAGAACCGCGCGTCTTAATGGACTACTGCTGCGGATTCTTTAACCAACTCAAATATTTGGATGAGACAAAGACAATAGCTACCTCTTAATTAAAAACACCAACAACCCATTAGTCTCAGTCACTGAAACATAGTGCATAGGTAATGTCCACATATCATCTTCTTTTATTAAAAATAAATCTGTAACCAACAATTCACATGGAACCATATGATTATGTAAGCCTATTCGGTATCTTCCATCATGCCATCCAATTATATAGGCTAATAGACCTAAATTAATTTTTAAAAACATGTTCAGATTTTATACAAAATGTAACATAATGGGAGGGGGCACACTACAGCATAGTTTGTTAAGGAAATACTCTCTAAGCCGGAAGGTCGCGGTTTCGAAAATCGATGGAGTCAGAATTTTTGAACTGGCCTAACCTCTTGGCGGTTCCACGTCCCTGAGATCAACTTACTAGGGACCGTCAATCATTGCATTAAAATTTTAAGAAATATAAAACAATACATGAGATCTCAGTCGTCCTCAATAATTTGCAGTGTTGTTTTGAAGGAGGCATTTCGAAAACTTACAGTATCACCTTCTGCTTTCAGTTTGGTACTGACTGTTGCTGGTAATGATTTTGTACAGAGGGTTCATATTAGCCTACTGGGTACGTTCTCATTTAACAGGTGTTTGTGGTTTCCTTGACGATTTAACTCATGCCTAAAATGGGAGTCAATAACCAATCACGTTACAATGATTTTTGATTTACAACCAATCACAGTCGTGTTTCGCCTAGAATTTACCAACTGAAGTTTATCATAATAAAGAAATCACCTCCTTTTTTTACATTCTGAATAGGTCATATCATTATTTTGCAGTGACTGACTCGCCAAAAAAATCGGCTACCAGATTGTATATTTAGTGCATGAATGTCAACACGTACCGCATGCGGGAGTTAATATAAATAATTTGTAGCAATTGATTATACCACCAAAAAAAGAAACCACTGTTTGAACTTTCTTAAATGTATTTTTTCCCAGAAAAATATAATTGTCATATTTACATCATAGGACATCAGAAATGAATTAAAATACAATTTGATGTGTTCCATTTTTTCTTATAATATTGCGTTCCTTTGGCAATAAATTATATGATCTGGTTGCAGTGACGAACAAAAGAAGCAAATTAAACGTACCGATCGTTTCTCATTTGTTTTCAAACATCTCCGTTTATATTAAATAAGTTATATAAATATTTTAAAATAACTATAGTTAAATAATGATTTGTGAGTACACAGCTTAATTTTATTCGTTAAATAGTCCTAACAAATGCCACTCTTGATTTCCAAATTCTCACTTCATGAGTCGTGAATTTATCGATAATTTGGAAATCACTCGTGACATTACTTATCATAATTTCTAACTCTTCGAGAACGTTGATTTTCGATGTATCGTTTTCTCTATGCAGGATCAAAACCATTACCAGTAAGTCAGTACCAAATTGAAAGCAGATGATACTGCAGTTATCGAAAGGCCTCCTACAAAACAACACTGCTGATTATTGAGGACGACTGAGATCTCAGGTACTGTTTTATATTTGTTAAAATGTTATCACAGTGACCTCAACTGAGTTTCGTAACGTATTTTAAACATCTTGACTTCAAATATTTCATGGCGAAACTTATCTTGAAATTTCTTCCAGAGAAGCGTTGTGACGTATAAAGGCCGTGTCCAAAAAATATCTGCCGTTTTTAACTGGGAGGCATTAAAACCCAGCGCCAAATCTCTCATTTAAACTATAAGGAAGTAATAAAACACCTGAATTGGTAGATTGGATAATCCTCACTACCTGCCATCCGCGCCGCGTTCCGCACGACTTCACCCCGCTCTTACTCATGCAGGGAGTCCACCTGCTCCGCACAATGGGTTGCCATTGCTGGATTCTGGCTTCGATATAGGCCTATGTGGCTTGCAGTTAAAGGCGGCAGATACTTTGTTGGATACGGCCTTGGTACATAGCAACGCTTCTAGAAGAAATTTCAAGTTAGGTTTCGGTATGCAATGGTTGACAGTTGCCTTGTTAGCCTCTGAATTGGATATCAGATGATGTTAGGTAGGGCTGACATCTCATGCTAATTGTCTGTAAAGGTGCGAGCCTTAACCCCTATTACCAACGGCCTCATAAGGATGTAAGTAGGATCAATTTACTTTGCTGTAACAATAGATAATTTTCGATTGATAAGAGTATAGAGTCCACCGCTGTGGTCTCGAGGTAGCGTGCTGCCTCGTCACGCAGCGAGCTCGGGTTCGATTCCCGGTCGGAGCAGTTTTTCTGGGTGAGGTTTTTATCGGGGTTTTTCCTCACCTGTAAGACATATGTCAGGAAAACTTTAAGGCCCAAACGGTCCCCGAAATCATATGGCCATCACCATCATCGCCCTTATCATTATCATCATCATCATCCTTCACCGGTGTGGAAAGCAGCGGGAAGCTACCACACCTACAATTCCCTAGTAAAGCTGCAAGCACGGCATGAAAATGCTATGATTGCAGTGAAGGACCTGCCCTCGGGCAGAATTACTATGGATGGATGGAAGAGTATAGAGTAAACTAAACAACCGTTTCTTTTTGTCAAAGAATCGTAAACTACGCCCTACGTATGAAATTAAATATTGAAGGTCAAATCAGAAACTGTACTCTAAGTAGAGGCTTATTAAAAGAAAATAGTCGTAAAATACCACACATTCTATGAAATGCAAAATTACCTTGTTTATTTAACTTATGTCCCAAATGGGGTTTCAATGAATTTAGTTTTACAACCTATCACAGTCGTGTTTCACTTCGATAATTATCGAATTTTGATTACCCAAATAAAGAAAGCTCCTCCTTTTTACTATTCTGAACAGGTCAGAGCATTTTGCAGTGACTGACTCTAACAAATAAGTTTAATAGGCCTATAGCAAATAATGAACAGATTTCTTTGACCTACGCATTTGATAATTGTGTGTTCAATAATTGTGTTTTTAAGTAGGCCTACTGATTTTACTGAGTTGTTTCCGAAAAAAATTAATCAATAACCTATAATGTTGGTTATAATATACAGTTTGATGTGTTTCATTTTTTCTCCACTAGGGTACATTCTTACAATATTGCGATCCTACTTGGCAATAAATAGTATGATCAAGTTGCAGTGATGAACAAATGAAACATAACCAAACATTTCTCATTTGTTCTCAAACATCGCCGTTTACATTAAATATTTAAAAATAACTATATTTAAATAATTATTTGTAAGTAAAGAGCTTACTTCTATTCGTTAAATAGTCCTAACAAACGCCACTCTAATTCTTTAGCATTAGTGTCATTCATTTACAGCTGATCGATGGAATCATTAAACCGATTTCTTTTACATTCCATTTCTTGCTTCCTTTTAGTATCGTTGCAATAGTAATAATTCACTTATTATTTTTACACCAAACAGGATCAAATAACCTCCAGGATTAAATAGACATATTGATAAAATCCCATTTCACCCATTCTTTTCCATTAAAGATCCTTTCGGGTTTATAGCAACCTATCCATTGACTGATCTAACAGACATGCATTTATCAATTTCTAAAGGTATGCATTTAACAATTTCTAAATTATAATTCTTGAATACAATACTTTCAGTATCGTCTTATCTCTAGAAGACTGAGTACTGAATTCTGTTACACCTTATACAATAAAAATAAATGTCATAATGTAAATACTAATGGAAATACACATTTTCTTGTACAGTGATATAAATCCATTTATATTTGCATTATCATTGTACCTACATCCCTTTCTATTAGTGTATTTACACGCCACACAAAATCATGTCGCATTTGCATTGGATACTTGCAGCCAAGTAAAGAGTTCAGAATGAGTATAGTGTGTTCCAGATATATGACCACGTTTCCAATTGAAAGAAAAAACGGTTCTAACATGAATGAATTCACTACTATTATTTATTTATAAAGACCTACCAAGTTGAGATGTTTACATATATTAACTATAATATTAAACTTCTGAAAATAAGGGTAGGTACAATATTTGCTACATATCCAATGAATGATGCAAACGTAATCTATAGGCCTAATTATTTTAGTTGTTGTAAATGTTAGTAAAAAGAAACACTCTCTTAAGATGGCTTAAGAACTTAGTTGTTCAAATATCAGTGATCAATAATTATATAAGGCGAAATGCACATTTCCAGTTTAATAGTCTTTCTGTATGATAACTTATTACCTCATAATGTTATTTCCTATCAATTATTGATTAATTTCAGTAGAATATTAGCTGTATGATTTGAAGCAGATCTGCTCCATAAAATAGCGTTATTTTCATAAATGAATATCTTAGATTTTGTAGAGACCTATAAAGAAATCTATACTTTTAATATTCATATTTGAACACCTTTGAGGTTAAAATTATTTCAATTATAAATGTATTATTTTTACCTCATATAACACTGTTTTCAACTATAATAATTTCTGTTATATCATCAAAATTAAAAGCTTTTCGAAGTCATGCTTCAACATCAGGAACCTTCTTGATATTAAAATTATTTATATATTTTATACAGTGGGCTTTGGTTTGGCGTATTTTCATTTAATAAATTCTTATTCTCTGCTTCTTTGATTATTTCAATTTCTCCCAAAATATTAATCCTTTGTCTATTGTTTTCTTTGTGTATTATTACTAATGTTCTATCTATTTTTCAAAATTGATGGCCTGTGTCTGTTGCTGAACACATTTTAGAAACTGGTTATCAATTTGGAAATAGATGAAACATTGGTAATAATACTCAAAGAAAACAGTAGACAAAAGAATATTTGATAGCCTTTCACGATATCATATGAAAATTGTCTTAGGAGATTTTAATGCAAAAGTGGGGCGGGAAGATATATTCAAACCAACAATAGGCAAATTCAGTCTTCATGAAGATAGTAACGACAATGGCGTTAGATTAGTCACATTTGCCACATCGAAGAATCTCATTGTTAAGAGCACAACATTTCAGCATAAGGATATTCATAAATACACCTGGACGTCCCCAGATGGAGAAACTTGGAACCAGATAGATCATGTATTAGTGGATAAACGCGGGCACAGTAGCATCATTGATGTTAGATCAGTTAGAGGGACAGACTGCAATTCGGATCATCATCTGGTCAGAGTGAAAATCAGACAACGGCTATCACTTATGAGAGGAACGAACGCTAATGATGATTCTGTAAAATATGAATTAAAAAACTTGAAAAATGATGAAATGCGACAAGAATACCAACTCAAAATTGCTAATAGATTTGAAGTACTGGAATCTTCAGATGACAATGTGGCAAACGAAGAAGAAACTGATATAAATAAAGAATGAGAGGCTATAAGAGATACTATTAAATTGTCAGCATCAGAAAGCATTGGTTGTTTAAAAAAGAGGCAAAACAAGAAATGGTTTGATGAGGAATGTGTCGACATTGTAAAGAAAAGAAAGCTAGCAAAAATGAAATGGTTACTCGAGCCAAATGAGGTAAATTTAGAGCAATTGGGTAGTGTTAGACGGAAACCACCAAGTTACTAAAGAGTAAAAACAGGGAATATTTGAGAGAGAAGATTAATGATCTTGAAATGAATGCAAAAAATAGGAACATTAGAGAATTATATCAGGGAATTAGTATAGAGAAGAAAGGGTTTCAGGTTAGAACAAACATAATTCGGAATGAAAATGGGGATATGATTGCAGATTCTAGGAGTATATTAAATAGATGGAAAGGTTACTTTAATCAGCTATTAAATGTACATACAGAACAGGACATTGAGGAGGATAATTTACAGACAGCAGAAATGCTAGTCGCAGAGCCAAGTGCATTAGGGGTTGAAATGGCGATTGAAAAATTGAAGATGTATAAAGCATCAGGTTCAGATGAGATCCCAGCAGAACTGATAAAATCAGGGGGAGAAAAATTGATGGACAAGATACGCTGGTTGCTTAGTAAGATTTGGGAAAAAGAAGCTCTTCCAGATGAATGGAAGGAATCAATTATCATACCAATTTATAAGAAAGGAGATAAAACAGATTGCAACAACTACAGGGGCATCTCATTACTTTCAACTTCGTACAAAATTCTAACAAATATATTAGTAAGCAGACTTACTCCCTATATTGATGACATTCTAGGAGATCATCAATGTGCATTTAGAAGAAACAGGTCTACAACAGATCAGATTTTCAGTTTAAGACAGATTTTAGAGAAGAAATGGGAATATAATGGTACTGTACATCAACTATATGTAGACTTCAAAAAAGCATATGATTCAATTAAGAGGGAGAAGTTATATAGTATCCTGCTGGAGTTCGGAATTCCTAAAAAGTTAGTTAGACTTATACGAATGTGTCTAAATGGCTCAAAGAGTAGGGTGCGTGTAGGCAAACAGTTTTCAGACACTTTTGAAATCCAGAATGGGTTGAAGCAAGGAGATGCACTATCTCCTTTACTATTTAATTTTGTACTAGAGCATGCCATTAAATCTTTAGAGAATGAGAAAGGCTTACAACTCAATGGTATTAATAAGCTGTTAGTTTATGCTGATGATGTAGTACTACTGGCCGATAGCGAGGAGATACTAAAGGCCAACACGCACACACTATTGAGTAACACTAAGAAATTAGGACTGGAAATAAATATCAGTAAAACTAAATATATGGTCACACGTAGAAATTCAGTATATAATGGAAGTGGACAGCTAATGACAAATGAGGGAAATTTTGAGGAAGTGGCTGAATTCAAATACCTAGGAACAATAATCACAAATAGGAATGAGATGCAAAAAGAAATTAAACATAGGCTCAATTCTGGAAATGCATGCTATTATGCATTGCAGAGACTTTTGATGTCCCAACTCCTTTCAAAAAACGTTAAGCTGAAAATATATAAAACTATTATTCTACCAGTTATATTATATGGATGCGAAACCTGGACTCTTACTTTAAGGGAGGAAAGGAGATTACGAGTATTTGAGAATAAAGTTCTTAGGAAAATTTTTGGATCAAAGAGAGATGAACAGACAGGTGAATGGAGAAGACTACATAACAATGAACTACATGGTCTTTATAGGAAGCCAGATATAATAAGAACAGTTAAGTCTCGTAGACTGCGATGGGCAGGACATGTTGCGCGTATGGGGAATGAAAGACGTGCATGGAAACTTCTTGTAGGAAAGCCAGAGGGAAAACGCCCAGTTGGTAGACCAAGAATGAGATGGGAGAACAACATTAACTATGATTTGAGGGAAGTAGATTATACAGGGAATGATTGGAAAGCATTAGCTCAGGATAGGGATGTATGGAGAGCTTATGTCCGCGCGGCCATGAACCTTCGGGTTCGATAGTGCCAGTGAGTTAGTTAGTTAGACAAAAGAATATTTTGGAAGAAATTGAAATCATCAAAGAAGCAGAGAATAAGAATTTATTAAGGAGACCTGGGACGTCCTATACTTATAGGCCCCTAATGTTAAATGTAAGAAACATTTTTTGCTGAGCTATTAATCCTATCGAGTTGAAATGTTTACAGTGGAAAGGTTAATATATTTAGAGTCTTCTATCATAAGGACTTATATAGATATGCATTTATATCAAAAATATATTTTTTTCTTTACAAATATTTTCTTTCAGTTTTTTACACTGTATTTTGCAACCTAAATTCTTTAATTACTGAGCTATCACAACATCAATATGGTAAAAATTGTACTATATGAGCACTATATTGAAGCCCTGAAAATTTCAGGTCTCTAGCTTTAATGGTTTGGAAGAAAATTTTCTTTATCATCATCATCATCATCATCCATGCAAGTATTAGGCCATGTGGCCTGTTACATATTGAAAAAATGAATGCTAACTATGGGAGAGAATTGACGGCTCACGCCCACATTTTAAAGGGACGGGGAATATTTAAAACAATAAACACACTTAGAAATAAGATACAGGCAAGATAATAAATTATACCACATTAAAGAGGAATCTCTCTAGTATTTTAATTGATAAAAAAATGAAAATTCATTTTTTCATCACATCTGGCCTTCCGGGTTCTCATAAATTAAAATACACCCAATAACCAAAGCCCCCTGTATAAAATAAGTTATATAAATAATTTTAATATCAAAAAGGTTCCTGAAGACGAAGCATGACTTCGAGAAGCTTTGGATTTTGATGATATAACGAGGATATAACAGAAATTATTATAGTTGAGGAAGACTGTGTTACGTAAGGAAAAAAAAAAAAAATATATATATATATAATTGCTATAAAGAAATGTCGGTGAGGTAAGTCAAGGCCTGTAATGATCATCACAAAGTAAAATATTAAACTAAATACGGTAGCTGACAGTGTTGTCGTCCTCAACTAGGTAAAAAATAGAACTTTTAAAAAATGTAAGGCTTTGGGAAACCGGCTTCCATAACTGGGGAACAGTGATTTTGGTGCCTTAATGTTTTCACCTATTTATGGGTATATTTGGGTCACTGATTCCAAAGATGATTTCAGTTTCGTCCTATCAGCTCTAGTTTTTGAGATAGAGTTTATTCAAATTATATACCAGTTCAAAAATACTGGTCCACATATACAACTATATTACTCGCATACAATTAAATACAAAAGAACAAATACTTTCTTTTTCATGAAACAACTGTATCTATATAACTACCATAATTTATTTACACATTAGTCTCGTTAGAATCATTAATTTTCCTCCATCAGGTCGCAGAATCCCCGTTTCTGTGATTTCCTCCGATGCAATGATCTTGGACATTCTCGGTGGATGCTCCAACAGTAGTCCGCCATCATATGTATATCCCACCGTCCACGATACCTTTCTTCCATTGTACTTAATTCCTGGTGAAAACGCTCACCCTGTTCCTCACTTACATCTCCAAGATTGTCTGGAAATCGATCCAAATGACTGTGTAGGTAGTGTAATTTGATGCTCATGTTACAACCTAGTGCACAAAAAGCAGTGAGCATATTCTCCACTAGTTCATCACTATTAGGAGACTTATAGTTTCCAAGGAAATTCTTCACTACCATACAGAACGAAGACCATGCGGCTGCTTCAGTATCATTCATTGAGTCTTGAAATTGATGGTCATTAATAAGTTGGCGGATTTGTGGTCCATCCAATATACCTGCTTTTATTTTTTCCTTACTCAGTGCAGGAAATTTTGTACATATGTAGCCAAAACATGTTCCATCTCTATTCACACGCCTTGATGAACTGTTTCATTAAACCAAGTTTAATATGCAGTGGTGGCAAGATGATGTTGTTTCTGTCAACCAAAGGTTCTGCAACGATGTTTTTTTCTCCAACGGTCATGCTTTCTCTAAGAGGCCAATGCCTTCTCACCCAATGTTGATCTTTGGCTCTAGAGTCCCATAAACATATAAAGCATGGGTATTTGGTGTACCCACCTTGTTGTCCTAGAAGAAAATTCACCATCTTGAGATCGACACACATTACCCATTGGTGATCACGGTAAGAGATCTTCTCTAGCACTGTAGCTATTGTATGTTGATTTTCACGCATAGAAACTGAGTGACCAATTGGGATTGACCTGTATATGTTCCCATTATGCAAAAGAACACATTTTAGGCTGCGTTTGGAGCTATCTATAAATAACCGCCATTCACTTGGTGTGTATTTTCTTACACCCAGCTTCATTAACAGTCCTTCAACATTCATACAAAAAACAAATTGATTTTCTACTGTGAAGAATGGCAGGAAGTCTGTTTCTCTTTTGCGATAGACTGTGACCTTTGTTCCCGGTAACAGACATTGTTTTCTCTGCCAGCCTGGAAGCTAACAACTCAGATGACTTCTTTGGAAGACTTAGATCCCTTATGAGGTCGTTCAGTTCCGCTTGACTAAAACCGGATGAAACTGATGAAGGTCCTGGGAAATCGCTGTCATTTCCCTCAGAATAGCTTTCAGTTTGAATCATCCTCTTCTTCTGGTGACTCTGGAAGACTGGTAAAAATTGGAACAGGTATCTCCTCTGAATGTGGAACAGGGCGTCTTGCGGAGCGTAGATTGGGATATACCCATCTATTCCGGTTTTTGCTATTGATGCCCTTTACATTGACTGAACAAAAATAGCAGTCATCACTATGGTTAATTTGTTCTCGCCAGATCATTGGTTCCCCAAATTTCAAGCATTTCCGTTTCCCATTTGTCCATTGTCGTAGATGCTCTGTGCACGTTTTACATACAATGTGAGGTGCCCAAGGCTTATCTTGATCTCCCAGTTGTACTTTGAAATAGGCCAAATAAGCTCTTCTTACAAAGTCAGTTATAGGTTTTCTTTGTTGAGTGAATGTGTACTCCCCACAGATGAAACAAAACACATCAGGATTATTCACACATTTTCTTCGTGTTGAAGCCATGTCAGTCTAGAAAAAGGATAAACAATTGTCAAATTAGTAAAATTACATATGCAAACGGCAACAACAACATGAATATAACTTGGATTAAATCAATTAGTATTATGCAAACAATCGATTTACAATGGTGGTACATAAGAGCAGTATCATCAATATCTTGCAAACTAGAGCTGCTGCAACAAAATGGATGACATTTTTGGAATCAGCAGTGCCGAAATACCCAGAATCAGGTGAAAAATTTCAGGCACCAAGAAAAAAATATTTTTTTGTTCCCCAGTGAATCAGCAGAAGGATGTGTTACTAATTGCTTTTCGGAAAAAATATGCAATTCGATCGAAAATAGTTTTTAACGATGAAATTATCGAACAAGTACAGAGTTTTAAATATTTAGGATGTCGCATATCTCACAATTGGGAAAATTATACAGGTCCTACGTGGAAAAAAAATATAAATGTCAAAGTATGTGTGGGACTATTAAAAGAACACTACAAACAAAAACAACAAAATAAATAATGCTAAATTTTTATAAGGTAATGGCAGTTCCCATTGTGACATATTGATCAGAGAATTGGGCCATGAATAGATCAGACAGAAGATTACTAGAAACATCAGAGATGAAGTTCCTGAGATACGTTGCAGGATATACTCTAAGAGACCACATTCCTAGTGAAAGAATTACGCAAGAACTCAACATTTTTAATCTAAATGAAAAAATACAAAACTATAAACAAAAATAGCATGAACATATTTTAAGAATGGACTCTTGTAGGCTAACAAAACAAGCACTGTTGTACCAACCTCAAGGCTATAGACATGTGGGACGTCCTAGAAGACGATGGGGAGATGAATTCAGAGAGCGGAACAGGCCGACGGCCTACCATGAAGATGATGATGAATTGCTGTTTTGAGATATTTTTGACATCAGCTGCTTTCCAGCGTGGTCGGTACCTACTGATAGTTGTTTTGTAATTTCGTATAAAGGGTTGTAAGAGTTGGGTGTGTTCTCATTTAAAACTGAACCGTCGTTTATTTCTTTCAAAATGTCAAGTTCCTCTAGTATGTTTATCTTCGTTCGATTGTTTTGTCTATGAATGATAGTAAGAGTGTTTTCTATTGTATTCATGTAGTGGCCGGCGTTAATGACGTGTTTGGCGTAACGAGATTTTCTTTCTGCATTTATGAAATCTTTAAATGTTCTTTGAATCTAATGTTGAAACTTCCGCTGGTACTCACTAACTAACTAACTCACTGGCACTATCGGACCCGTAGGTTCATGGCCGCGCGGACATGAGCTCTCCATACATCCCTATCCTGAGCCAATGCCTTCCAATCATTCCCTGTATAATCTACTTCCCTCAAATCATGTTATTCTCCCACCTCATTTTTGGTCTATCACTGGGCGTTTTCCCTCTGGTTTTCCTACAAGAAGCTTCCATGCACGTCTTTCATTCCCCCATTCGTGCCACATGTCCTGTCCACCAGTCTACGAAACTTAACTGTTCTCATTATATCTGGCTTCCTATAAAGACCATGTAATTCACTGTTATGCAGTCTTCTCCATTCACCTGCCTTTTATCTCTCTTTGGTCCAAAAATTTTCTTAAGAACTTTATTCTCAAATAATCGTAATCTCCTTTCCTCCCTTAAAGTAAGAGTCCATGTTTCGCATCCATATAATAGGTCTATAACTAGTAGAATAATAGTTTTATATATTTTCAGCTAACGTTTTTTTGAAAGGAGTTGGGACATCAAAAGTTTCTGTAATGCACAATAGCACGCATTTCCAGAATTGAGCCTATATTTAATTTCTTTGTGCATCTCATTCCTGTTTGTGATTATTGTTCCTAGGTATTTGAATTCAGCCACTTCCTCAAAATTTCCCTCATTTGTCATTAGCTGTCCATTTTCATTATATAATGTATTTCTATGTGTGACCATATCTGCTGGTTCTACCTATGTAGAATTTATTATAAGTTTTAGCCTACGCGTCGTGATGATTTTATGAAGAATAAATTGATAAACATCTATAATGCGAATATGATAAATCAATGAAACTTAAGCAGACTTTTTTTAAAGGAATATGTGTTTATTATATTCTCAATTTAAGGAAATACTATATACTTCGAATTTTTTTGCATACTCAGTTTTACGAATTATATCCACTATTCAAATGATTTCACAAATCAACTGCGAGGATGATAATATAATTGATAAATATGGAGGGCAATAGGTTTATAATTTTCCAGAATCTATATAGGCCTACTGTAAACACATTTAAAGCATACATTCTTCATACAGTCCTCTGTACATAATTTAAGTTCATATAATCTATGTAACATGGTCTGCCAAAGTGGTTAGTAAATTAAAAAAAAAACATACATTAATTCCATCCATTCGCCTTGTGCGGAACCCGAAGCATGAAAAGTGAAATAAGTGGCATTGGAATACACACATCAATAATTTCCTGCAATTTTACTGTCGTGTATAGCCATGAATTGTATACACAGTTTTAGTGACTAAAAGTAATTATGTGATGACTAAATTCTCAAGCAAGAAGTATTATTGCCAGCATTTTGTTTGTGAAGAGTAATTGAAAATTGGCGAAGAAAATAAAGTGTATTTGGAAATTTTCTGTAAATATCTGTTGTGTTATTCAAGGGCAAATCCATTGGAACCTTATGCAACGTCGGGGCGCGACAATACTTTATAATTAGGGCTCGGAAGTTGAGGACCTATAAAATGCGTATAATCTTCTTGGCATTAATGAAAGACAAAAATGGTTGTGAGTTATCAGTAAGAGATAAACATATGCTCTCGCGGACTTTTTTGTAGAGCTTTTAGAGATATTTAATTCTGTGTACGTTAATTTTGTGTGTTTGTAATGGTTTAGGCAGCGTAAGCCATTTAAGTGTCCAAACAGTTACTTTTTTACGTTTTCTACTACAAAGGGCGATTTTTAAGGATGTAGAGTTAAGTATTGCAACTCTCTTATAGCCTATGTTCATCCCGGGAATCTTCTGAACATTTTGCAAAATCACAATCGGATCGACAGTATGGCCGCGCATAAAGTACGAACAAACATTCATTTTTATATATATTATATATATATACATACACACATATATAATGTTGGGCCTCGTCTTCAGACATAAAAAAATTCCTCAACTTTCGAGACCTACTTATAATGCAACACGTAAGCCTATACTTAATTCTGCTTAAATAGGCCTAAATGTTTTCGAAATAACAAGTAGGTTTCTTCATTTTATGAATGCAATAAAAAGTCTACTTATATTTATTACTTTATTAATTCCTACTACTTATCACTAAAGCATTCATGTTTAGTCCTCCTTACCTTTTAGTTATCTGCAGATGGAGTTGTCGTCGTTTGTTAACATTAGATCGTAGGGATGGACTACCCGCTGGGACACACTGGACACGTATATTTGCATTAATATAAAAGTAAGTCACTTAATCATTATTGAGCGAAACATATTAACTTCAACTGTTACAATTTATATCTAAATGCATGAGTAAAGTATCGAAATTATAGCTTATCCAGCGATCACTCAACAGTATATTTCTACGTGATCGGTAAGTAAGCAAGGTTGAGTGACTTCATATATACTCCGTACAGTGACTGGACATTCACTGTCTGTCGTGTTATGGGGCTAAAAATGAATGCAATACTTATCACTAGAGCCCGGATTTGTATGCGAAATGCATGTTTGTTTTATGCATTTAAAAGTATGCGGAAATGATTTACATGTCTGTTAAAATATGAGCGGTATTTGATAATGCATAGAAATGCACATTCCGCAGGAAAATGCTCATTTTAGATTTTTAATGCATAAATGCATATTTTACTCCTAAATGTGGTATTAAATTATAATTTTTGCCTGGAGATAATAATTAGTAATTAATTAAATATTGATTAATATTTTTTAAATTAATAAAGTACATATGTGTTGGGGCACTGAGCTACAAGTCGGAGGGTCGAGGGTTCAAGTCCCTTTGGGGTCAGGATTTTTAAACACCCAAACCCTCTGGCGGCACTATGGCCCTGGGGTCGACTCAGCCTCTTAACGGAAATGAGTACCAGACGCTTGTTTTGGGGGTAAAGGCGGCCGTCACGCATGGCTGACGTAAAGTGCCGATTGTCTAGAAAAAGTGGGAGCTCTAACATCCTACTACCCCAAGGGCCTCCGGGCCTGTTGTGGGATCACTTTACTTACATATGTGTTTGGGAAAGGATGTGGATGACCTCATACTTGAAACAGGGAAAATAAAAAAAAATGTGAATTTTTTAAATATCTTGGGTCAATAATTACAAGTTTAGGTACCTCTTAGAGAGATGTACAGACTAAAATTTCAATCTCAAAAAATGCAACTAAGACATTACATGGAGTAATTTGGAACAAAAATATTACAAAGGAAACTAAAATGAAAATTTATAAGAGCATAATACAGAATATTTTGTCATATGGAAGCGAAACTTGGTCTTTGACGGAATTACAAAAGAATAAAATTAGAACAGTCGAATTCGATTATTTTAGAAGCCTCAAAAAAAACAAGACTGGATAAAATAAGAAATTAATTCCTATGGATAAATGAAGGTCACCACATCTGTTAAGAGGATTTAAAATCAAACGCTTAAATGGTATGACCATGTACAAAGAATGGAAAATGAAAGATGGCCAAAAAATATATACCAATGGTCACCCCCTGGAAGAAAATAAACGTGGCAGACCAAGATGGAAATGGAAAACCTACATCAGAACAATAATGGAGGATAGGAATTTGGAAGAGGGAGATTGGAATGATAGAGATAAATAGAAACTGAAGACGGCAAATCTATAAGTGGGGGAAAGCCAAACAAGAAGAAGAATTAATAAAGTATCTGCAATTTGGATATAAACGTAACATGTATATTTACATCTGTGTAAGAGGGGAATACACGCGGGCCTTGACAAATAATATTACAGTATTGCTAAAATCGATTTGATAAGTTTAGTGAAGTGCTAAATAAAAATCCTGGCTACAATAGAGTTTGTCAAATTAGCAACATGCTCTCTGGTGATAGTGAAAAACTGTAACCGAAGAGGAATCAACTGAAGAAGTACTGTGGTGTTTTTCACATGCACCTGTGACATCATGTGATGTATAAAGGACATTATCATTGTATAAACCCTTCTCCACTGACAGACGAAAGAGTTTCACACAAGAAAACCTTCCGTATCTACTGTAACAGCCAGTAATAAGCTAAGATTACCCACAAAGCAAATAATTCGTTTTATTACAAACCGTTTATGCATATTTTCTACATTTTTCATGCATATTTAGCACTTTACTCTGCATACAAATCCGGGCTCTACTTACCACACTGAACAAATAAATACTTGATAATAACAAAAAACTGTGCATCACATGGTCTACTAACGGCTTATATTTCCATTAATGATTAATATTTTACCATTGCGAAAAGCCTTTCTTTTAGGGACACATGTAATTCTTGTTGACATATTTTACTTTTGACGGGAAGACACATTCATATTTCGGCGGTGAGGGAAGAAAAAAGTAATGCAACACAAATGTAGTGCCTTCAGTATAAGTTGCAACTCTAAGCGCCTGGCAACAAGACGGCAGGCACCCCCGTTTACATCCTTTCTACCCCAATTTGGTGTTAGTTGTGTAACTAGTATAAGTTACAGATGTGCTTTCCGAAGTTTTTTTAACCAGCTTGTGAATTTGTGTTCAGTTGTGACTTCAGCTTAACATGATGTATATCACTGAACAGGGGGTATTTTTACTTTTGACAAATGCAAAGAAGAAATCTTACAAAAGTTGTCGCCATAAATTTTGCCGTCAGTTCTCTACCACAAGTATCATAAATAAAGCCACGATTTTAAACGCTCGAACATTAGAGGAACTTAAAGAAAATATTCGAACTGTGAACACCAACATTTCAAGGCAGGAATTGGATAGCTTGTTTCAAAATCTTCTTCGCCGGGTTGAACGTTGTATTGAAGCCGAAGGAGATAATTTTGAAAATCTTTTGTCATAAGGTAAGTAATAAAAAATCGATTTTATTACACTGCAATCTCTAATAATTTTCACAGCTACTTAGATTTATTTGGCGAGATTATCATACGAGGTGTCTACTATTTACTTTTGTACTAGAGCGTGCCATCGAATCTTCAGAGGATGAAGAAAGCGTACAACTCAATGGTATTAATACGTAAGTTGTTGGTTTATGCTGATGATGTACTATTGGGCGGTAGCGAGGAGATACCGAAGGCCAATACGCACACACTATTGAGTAACACTAAGAAATTGGGACTGGAAGTAAATATCGATAAAACAAATATATGATCACATTATATAATGGAAATGGACAGCTAATGTCAAATGAGGGAAATTTTGAGGATCAGAACTCCTTTCAGAAAACGTTAATCTGAAAATATATAAAACTAGTATTCTACCATTTTATTATTTTATGGATGCGAAACATGAACTCTTACTTTAAGGGAGGAAAGGATATTACGAATATTTGAGAATACAGTTCTTAGGAATTTTTTTGGACCAAAGAGAGATGAACAGACAGGTAAATGGAAAAGACTGCATAACAGTGAACTACGTAGTCTTTATAGGAAGCCAGATATAATAAGAACAATTAAGTCTCGTAGACTGCGATGGGCAGGACATGTGGCACTAATGGGGAATGAAAGACGTGCATGGAAACTTCTTATAGGAAAACCAGATGGAAAACGTCTACTTGGTAGACCCAGAATGAGGTAGCAGAATAACATTAACTATGGTTTGAGGGAACTAGATTATACAGGGAATGATTGGAAAACATTACCTGAGGATAGGGATATATGGAGAGCTTATGTCCGCGCGGCCATGAACCTACGGGTTCGATAGTGCCAGTGAGTGAGTGAGTGATTACTATACGAGGTCCGTGCGATAAGCGGTTGCCAGGCGCTAGGGTTGCGTCTTAAAATGAAGACCCGTACAAATAAAAATGTAATTGTAAACGCACTCAACTTCTAATACGCCGTTTATATAACTTGAGTTTTCAGCATTTAATGGCATCTCTTGAAGAAACAATCCATCCATCCATGGCAATTCTGCCAGAGGACACTGCAATCATAGCATTTTCATGCCATGCTTACAGCTTTAGTAGGGAATTGTAAGTGTGGTAGCTTCCCGTTGCTTTCCACACCGGTGAAGGATGATGATGATGGCCATATGATTTCGGGGACCATTTGGGCCTTAAAGTTCTCCTGACATTTGTCTTACAGGCGAGGAACAACCCCGATAAAAACCTCACCCAGAAAAACTGCTCCAACCGGGGATCGAACCCGGGCCCGCTGCGTGACAAAGCAGCACGCTACTACCTCGAGACCACAGCGGTAGACGAAGAAACAACAGAATATTATAATGAATACACAAGTTGCAACACCGAGATTAATGCACGAGTAGTATTCATGGTTACAAATAACACTCACTAGTCAGTGTAATAACTAGGGCAAGGATTTTGATGCATTTGCATCTTTTTTTCTATGAGAACTATGAAATGTTGGACGCCCACACAGATGGTCTGAACAATTTTAACAATTCTAGCTTTCATGAAACAGGAACGAGCCAACAGGCTTAATCCCTGGATGATGCTCAGTTAGATATAAGTATGTTTTGGCGGAATAGGATCTTAAACACGCAACTTTGTGGTTGAATTTATTTGTATTTTTTGTCAAATTGCATTTTTTGTGGATTTCACTGAGCAACAAAAAAGAAACTTTTTTTGTCTCAGAAATAAAAATATGTGATTCTGATAGTATTTTTTCTCCTGAATTCAAATGTGATATCGGTTTTCCTCCATCACGCAATGTTTCCGAGAGACAGGAATTTATAATTTTAAAAAAACTTTAATATTTTCTACATTCGTAACTACACAATATTCGAACATTCGGACTCACCTACAAAGTAAGAAATGACGATTTTATGCTATATTTCACCTGTGGAGCATCCCTCTTGATGGTCCAACAATAATCGGCCAGCATATTAGGATTCAATTTGCCTTGATATCTCTTTTCCATAGCTGAAACCTCCTGAGTTAGCTCATTTAGTTTTATTTTACAATGGACAAATGGACGAGAAAACGTTTATTAAAAAATAATTATTTAAATTCATTAATTGAAATTGAAATAAAAAAAACTGTAGGTGATGGAGAAATTTCGAATACATATTTGAAAACACGATAAAAAACTGCACGTTGATCAATGTTTTCAGACATTAAGTGCTTATTTCAACCACTCAAACATATCTTATTTACGAGTGTATAGGCCGCATCTAAGTTTTGCAATAATAAATTAGGGAAAAATATTTGTCTTATATTTTCGCTAAGAAGCAGTGCAAAGGTCAGAAGTAGGCCTACACCGTTTTTAAATCTGCCAATATTGTAAATTGCAAAGCTTTGTTTGCCGGCTATGTAATGGTACATTAGGGCTGCGGCTCAGTCATTAATACAAGGGTAAAATGGACGGTCAGTAGGTATGGTATTCATTGTCGTTCCTATCCACTGTGTGTAAACATGGGTCGGTGCAGAGCAAGTTATACCTCCAAATTCAAGTTACAAGTGGTGCGTGATGCAGCAGAACATGAAAAATAGGACAGCAGGAGGAAAGTTTGATGTGGACGAAAAAAATGTGCGACGGTGAATCCAATCAAAACATGTACTTGAAAACACATCACAACATTGACAATCTTTCCACGGAAAGAAAGCGAAATATCCACAGAATTACGTACGGAAAACATGGGGAGACGGATTTTCCGTATCCGTCGAAATGATACAATTCGAAGGCCTTAAAAGAGGCAAGAATATGGAAAACCCGTGCAATGAATTTAAAGCAAGTTACGGCTGGGCAAGACGATTTATGACACGTCACGACCTTGTAATTCGGCGGCGAACATCAATAGCGCAGAAACTTCCCGATATGTACCAGTTATCTAGTTATTTCATGTATGAGTCACACCCTAATTTTGGAACTTATATTAGGTAAAAAAAGTGCGGCCTATATACGCGTAAATATGTATTTTTTGGCAGTTTTATGCTTTTTTGCGAGGACATGTGCATTTTTAAACATGATTTACTTTTACTGTCTCTTATCAGTATACAAATGGATTTCAACTTACATTTCATGAAGACGCCCTGCCTTCCCACATTCCAATTAACTGTATATAGGATTCGTTTATAGAGATCATGAGTTCAATTAAGTAAAGTGATCCCACAACAGGCCTCAGGAGGCCCTTGGGGTAGTAGGAGGTTAAGGCTCCCACTTTTTTTTAGACAATCGACACTTTTATGTCAGCCGGGTTGTCAGCCCTGCGTGACGGCCGCCTTTACCCTCAGAACAAGCGTCTGGTACTCATTTCCGTTAGAGGCTGAGTCGACCCCAGGGCCATAGTGCCGCCAGAGGGTTTTGGGTCAGTTTAAAAATCCTGACCCCAACGGGACTTGAACCCTCGACCCTCCGGCTTGTAGCTCAGTGCCTTAACCACTACGCTACGGCGTGCCCCCATGAGTTCAATTAGTGGAGCAAATAAACCTAGTGAAAACTATCTAGAAAAATTGAGTGGGGAAATGGGAATGGATGTATTGAAGAAAACGATTTTGAGTAAAAAAAAAAAAATTGATATACTGTCATCAATAGCTGATGTTCTAGTTTCAGGTAGAAATTAGGGCACTTAAAATTTTTAATATTCACCTTTAGTGGAAATGAATTTCTCGATGTACAAGTCAATATTCAGAGACTTTTTTTCCCTCCCCCTTTGACAATCTACAGCAGTTGTTTGTTGTACATTGCAAAGCAGGACTAAAAAAGTGAACACCTTATATTTGCCTACAAATTTGAATTTTATGAATATCATATTGCATTGTTTTCAATTTTAATGCATTTTTCGTAATTGTTAGTGCATTATTGCATTTTTATAATGCATTATTCTCTATTTTATTGTATATTAAAATCCTTGCCCTAGTAATAACTATATTGGTGACACGGCGGAGCGCGACAATTAAATTATCAGACTGTATATCGACATAAAGCTAAGGAATGGTATGATTATACTTAAAAATAAATATTGAGAAAGAAAACGATACATATATCGACGTTAAGTTAATAAATGAGATGACTATACATAAAAGAAGCATTGAGAAAGAAAATTATACATTTATCCTACTTTTACTAGATAATACATTTTAAAATAGATACCTTAAATCTCAGCCGTCCTCAACTTTATAAAGACTGTAGGATGTGAAGTACTTTCGGAATATATGCTCCATCCTCAGCACGTAAATTGGTACTAGTTGTTTGTTAGAATTATGTAGAGAGGGTTGATGTCATTGGGTGTGTTCTCATTAAGCATGTGAGTGTTTCAATATCTCGATCTCTCTGAGTTGTTTTCTTTATGGATAATGGATAATATGTTATCGATAATATTGAATTGATAACCTGTTTCTATAACGAAGAAATTATTGATAAATTAATCAAAAACAAATAAAGAAAGAATAATTAATAAATATAACATCATTAAGTAGGCAAATTGATGAAAATAAAACTAAGTGGTTAACTATCATGCACACTGGTATCGAAACACAAAAACTAGCTAAAACCATTAAAAAAACACGATAAAAATGTAAGAAATGCATATGGAACAAATAACAAATCAAATATAATTTCAAATAAAATAGAAGAAACATACATTTATAAAAACAAAGGTGTTTACAAATTAAATTGCAACAGCTGTGAAAAGTTTTATATTGGTAGAATGACATGAAATTTCAATAGACGATTTAATGAACATCTTAAAGACTTCAGATTTAATAAGGGTATATCTAGTTTCACAAACATGTCATAGAAACAGGTCATCAATTTAATACTATCGACAACATATTATCCATTATTCATAAAGTAAACAACTTGAAGATCAATATTCTCGAAGAGATCGAGATATTGAAAGAGACCAGAAGCACTCACTTGCTTAATGAGAACACACCCAATGACACCAACCCTTTCTATAAGATTCTCACAAACAACTAGTACCAATTTACATGCTGAGGATGGAGCAAATGTTCCGAAAGTACTTCACATCTTACATCCTTTATAAAGATGAGGACGACTGAGATCACAGGTATCTATTTTATGTTTTAAATTGATTGTACTAGATACTCATCATAAAATATCCAATATGCTATGCTTCAGTAGATTTGTGAAATAATCTAACAAGGGAACTGTCAACCATTGCATGCCGAAACCTACTTTGAAATATCTCCCAGAGAAGCGTTGTGATGCATGAAGGCCGCGTCCCAAAAAAAATTATCTGTTGATAAAATTATAAGAAAGTAATAGGCCTACATCAACTAAATTGGCAGATTGGATAACCCTCACTACCTGCCGTCCGCGGCGCTTCCCGCCTCAATCCATTCTGCTCATGCTCGGTACAACGGGTTGCCATTCCTAAAGTCTGGCCTCGATTTCTGTGTCTTGCAGTTTAAGCGGCAGATAATTTTTTTGGACATGGCCTTCGTACAGTATCTGGGAGAAATTTCATGGTAGGTTTCGGCATGTAATGTGAAATGTTTGACAGTTTTCTTGTAAGTAAGAAATTTTAACACATTACCCATACAGGAACACAGTCTTAGATTATATAGTATCACAGAACGAATAATTTACTTTTTTCAACATCAACCTAGATCTAGCTCGAGAGAAAGAAAGAAAGAAAGAAAAAGAGAGAGAGAGAGAGAGAGAGAGAGAGAGAGAGAGAGAGAGAGAGAGAGAGAGAGAGAAAGAAAGAAAGATTTAGCTGTATAAATTTAACATTAATTTAGTAAGGTAACATACAGGGTGCTCTAAAATTCCGCTTACAAACTTCTAGGACTTGTAGAGGGGACTGAGTTGATAATATTTAGAATTGTAGACCATGTCCGGAAACTTACCGTTTCCGTGCTACAACCGTTTGAAAATAAGCATTGCCTGAACGTACGTCACGTGTCTCAACAAGCAATAACTTCGCGATTCGTCTAAATCGAAAATTTTCCTATCGAGTATTCCAAGACTTGGTGTTTTTTTTTTAAAAGAAAAGTCAGTTTATTTTTAGAAATTTTGAAAACTGCAAAAATTGATTGTGGAGGGTGTATCCGGGATTATTAATGCAAGTCATGATTCAGTTTCCATTTTGTTTCTTTGGTTATTAATGAGTTGAACTGTAAAACAAGCGATGTACTGTGTCACGCCTCATAATAAAGTACTTGTAAAAGTTGTCGCGTTAAAAACATGTTTTCAAACGGCTGTAGCACGGAAACGGTAAGTTTCCGGACATGGATTCCAATTCTAAATATTATCAACTCAGTCCCCTCTACAAGTCCTAGAAGTTTGTAAGGGGAATTTCAGAGCACCCTTTATATATTCTACATGATAGTACGAGATGCATTAGATAAGTTCTTGCGACAATTTCTTGTCATTTTCCCACAGTTCTTTAAGGAAAAGTCGCAATATATTTTTTTTTCTTACCAAGGTACTACGAATAGATGTCGGCTGCATATTATTTGTGTTATCTTCGGAGGGACCCGTCAGTTTTTCTTAGCCCTGTAACTAATGATAAACATGATATCTACAACTTGCGAAACAATGTCACTAAATTACTCAAAGTTACCCTGGAAGGAAGACGTAATAATTAAGAACTAAATGTAGGGTAAAGTTTGATAATTTCGCGAATGTATATTTCGTGATAAGTTATTTTAAATTTCCTCTAAACATCCAAAAATATAATCACTGGATTACAGGTTTTTAACATCATTAAAAAAAATAATATCAAGAAATAAATACTATCATGAAATTACTGAACTTTACCTTATTATCTGAATGTAAAACAGGAACTGAAATTAGGTGTAAATAGGATTATGCTAATAATTTAGCAAAGACATTTTATTTTATTATAAATGGGAAAGTCATGCTTGCAATTTGAATGATATTGTTCAAAGAACAATTGGTTTGTTTCTTCAACTGAAATATAAACCACATTACATAGATAAGTTGTGTTCTTGGACCACTGACACTTCTAACGACGACTGTGGTATCCACCTCCACCACCACCGCCGCCGCCGCTACCTCTGGGTCTTCTGTCGTTGCCACTGTCCTAAAATGTAATAAACCATAAAACTGGATAACTTAAAAGTGAGAAACTTTTAAAAAATATTTACACAAGAGTACGTAAGTCAAAAATTGTTACATTACAAGGATTGAAAAATAGTTTACCCGGATGAGTTGAGATGTTCACGTCAAAGCATGGTTAAGTCGGAATTTCAAAATATATATAAAACATTTTTAATCCTTGCAATGTATATAATTTTATTTCATATTATGTCTAATTTAATTATTTTAATAAATAAATACTAACATGTAGGCCCTACTGTACATAATGTACTCGACAACTGATATAAAACAGCTCATAACGAATTTACTCGTAAGAAATGACGTTATTATGACTATTTAACTCATGCCCCAAATGGGAGTCAATGACCAATCACGTCAGAATGATTTTTTATTTACAACCAATCACAGTCGTGTTTCGCCTAGAATTTACCAACTAAAGTTTATCATAATAAAGAAAGAACCTCCTTTATAACATTCTGAATAGGTCATAGCATTATTTTGGAGTGACTGACTCACTAAAAAATACGGCTACCAGATTGTATATACAGTGCATGAATGTCAACACATACCGCATGCGGGAGTTAATATAAAAACATTTGTAGCAATTGATTATACCATCAAAAAAAAAAAAAAACACTGTTTGCACTTTCTTAAATGTATTTTTTCCCCAGAAAAATATAATTGTCATATTTACATCATAGGACATCAGAAATTAATTAATATACAGTTTGATGTGTTTCATTTTTTCTCCACTAGAGTGCATTCTTACAATATTGCGTTCCTTTGGCAATAAATAATATGACCTGGTTGCAGTGACGAACAAAAGAAGCAAATGAAGCGTAGCAATCGTTTCTCATTTGTTTTCAAACATCGCCGTTTACATTAAATATATAAATATTTTAAAATAACTATATTTAAATGATGATTTGTGAGTAAACAGCTTAATTTTATTCGTTAATAGTCCTAACAAATGCTACTCCTGATTTCCAAATTTTCTAGATAAATTCATTCCTCACTTCGTGAGTCGTGAATTTATCGATAATTTGGAAATTACTCGTGGCATTACTTATGACTATTTTAAGATAAAATGAAAATATAAGGAAACAAAGTCTAAATATTTGTAACAATAATTAATACTTCTAAAATTCATTGTGAATAAACGTTGAGGTCATGTATGCGAAAATATTAAAATAAGTGCCCGATAATATATCAGTCATCCTCAACTAAAATTAATTTATATTTAAAAAACTTCAAGAAGTTAAAACCACATAAGTCTTTCAGAAACATGTTCCACGTTCGGCAGGTCATTTGGTAACAAATTACCTAAATACAGGGTTATTCCCACAAATGCTCTTACGGGTTTAGAACATGTGTAACTTGCGTTTAAATAAACTTACAAACATAAAACTAGTACTAGTGGAAAGAGAAACTCAAAAAGTTTTGGTTATAGTATCACAGTTGGCAACAATGACGTATAATTACATTCAACATTGCATATTGTTCAAAGTGAGAAAATGGCTGGGTGCAGAGGATAGGCGAGCGTTGTGTGTTCTCGATTATCATGTTCATCAATCTGTAATTGTTGTTCAACGACATTTTCGACCTTGATTTGGTGAAGATCCACCCTGTGGTCTTTCAATTCGTAAGTGGTACTCTGATTTTTACGACAAGAGGGTGCATCTGTAGGAGGAAATCTTCTGGACGCCCGGTTGTGAGACAACTGTAGACCGGACTCGTGAATCTTTTACACGTAGTCCTCAAAAATCAACCATTGCAGGTATAGGGAGCTGCAGGTCCCTATATCCACCGTATGGAAAGTTCTGCGTAAATATTTGAAATTTCATCCATACCAATTGCAGATGCTGCAGTTCTTAAAGGAAGAAGATAAAATGGTGCGTCGTACTTTCTGCGAGAATATGCAGACTCTCACGGAAACCGATGGGTTTCTCGAATCCAAAGTGTTTAGTGACGAGTGCATCTTCCATCTTTCAGGTAAAGTGAACAAAACATAACGTTAGAATCTGGGAGTCGGAAAAACCCAGTACCTACGTGCAGCATGTCCGCGACTCTCCTAAAGTGAACGTATTATGCGCTTTAAGCCTGCAGAAAGTGTACGGACCCAGTTCTTCTTTGTAGAGAAAACAATTAGAATATGTGAGTGTCTGGATATGCTACAACAATGGCTCCTGCCTCAGCTGGAACAGAAAATGCCCAACGCGATCTTTCAACAGGACTGATTCTCATTTTGATAATGAAGTCGGATTGGAGATCAACACCAGACTACCGAACCGACGAATTGGCCGTTGGTAATGAAGATGAATAACTTCTTCCTTGGCCTCCGCGTTCGCCAGACCACACACTTCTAAACTTCTTTTTTGTGGGGTTGTCAAAGATCTTGTGTACAAGCCACCTCTTCCAGAGACCGTCCTTGATCTAAGAGGGCGCATCACAGCAGCCATCGAAACGGTTGACCGTGATAGGCTATGTTACAGCGTTTCTGGACGGAAATTGACTACAGGCTTGATGTGTGTCGTGTTACCAACGGAGCTCAGATTGAACATCTGTAAGGTACTGTAACCAAAACGTATTGAGTTTATCTTTCCATTAGTACTAGTTTTATGTTTGTAAGTTTATTTAGACGCAAATTACACATGTTCGAAACCCGAAAGAGCATTTGTGGGAACCCTGTATAAGTAAAAATAAACCTAATGAGCGGAATTAAGAATCAGTCTATCCACTAGTTATCGTGGCGATAGTGACTGACTCTACATGTCATGCGAGCTGTCAACTATTCTGTTCTTGAAGCAGCATGATTGCTTTAAGGTTTAATATTAAATTGTTTCTTTTTTTTGTGAAGTAAGGAGAATCGTAAGGAGGGCTACGATTTGTATGATATAGCATAGGGCTATATTTTTTGGTAAGAGTGACATGTTTCTTAAACATACATAAATGCTTTTTATACAAAAAAACCAATTGAATTAAAGTATTTTGTTAAGTCATATTTATGCATATTTGACCACTTATATATAGGTATGACAGAGCATATTATAGCAATTTATTGATCATATTCTTCATATTTTCACTCTTTTAAGAAGTAAAGAACTTTTAACGAACAATTCCTTTCTTCTCTGTTTGAGTTGTTAAATTTCTCAGAATTTTGTTTCTTGTAAAATCTATCATCCTCTCCTATTTAGTTTCAATTCACAGTAGGCCTATGGACTTTTCCCGTACATATATATCTGAACAAATATTTATGTATTGTCTCGCGACAAGCAGGTAGCTACTGATAATTAATAAAATATAAAAGCATGCACCAATAGCAAATTCCTTTAGTTTGCTTCTCATTTGCATTTTATTCTTAAATACATAGATAATTGTCATAAACTGATTTACTACTTGATTTTACAACTGAAATTATTACATAGGCTAATTATATTGTCTTTTTTTATGTTACAGTGCATATTTTTGTTGATTTTAGGTCATAACTGCACATTTTTGCATATTTCATGCCATAAAAATCCTAGCCCATATCATAAGTGTGCCTGGACACATCCTGTAGTTTCGCCTATTAACTCATATCATTGGTGCCCCAGTTCTAATTTGGGTGTGAAGGACGGGCGAATTACTCAGAGGCCCCTTATTTCCGGCTTGGATATATTTTCCGTACCGTAAATTAGGAAACAGAATCCATGGCTTTATTTACAACGAAACGCTACTCAGAATTCTTACGTTTTAAAAACCCATCGACCGCGTAAGTATTTGAAAATCTGGACCAGAATCAAACATTGTAAGCACTTGTCTTCATTCTTCTTCTTATACACGGTATACTTTAAAAGTCTGGGTTCAGAGAGAATCTCTCCTCCTTGTTCTAGCACGACTTTTATTTATCAAGATTTAATATAAAAATCAAGTTACTTGTGATATGCTAGCAGAGATATGTAGCCTATTTTTTTTGCAAATGCCCCAGGTCGTCTTTCGACATTCCTGGTGTTCTCTCCTGGCATGGCGTACTTGTAACCCACTTCTGAGGTTGGGGCGCCTGGAAGGCGGGGTTACGTTGCCCCGATGTTATGATGGGCGATGATGATGCTTGCGATGGCCATATGATTTCGGGGACCGTTTGGGCCTTAAAGTTTTCCTGACATTTGTTTTACAGGTAAGGACAAACCCCGAATAAAACCTCACCCAGAAAAACTTTCCCGACCGGGGATCGAACCCGGGCCCGCGGCGTGACAAGGCAGCACGCTACCTCGAGGCCACAGCGGTGGACACATGTAGCCTATTATATAATTGTTTATTTTCCATGTCTTCCGCTCCTATATCTAGGCCTATGACCCATTTTATGTCCATATTTTCCCCCCCATTGTATTTAATTAGTTAACATCGGAATTTGTATTCATTATTAGCGTATATAATATAATAACAATGCCTTTTTAGCTTTGAAATAGTATTTTTTAAATATTTCTATATTTGTATTTTAATATAACTTACACATCAAGTTTATGGATCGACAGTTGATTTTGTCATCTGTTTTACAATTATGATTTCCTCAACGGTTTATATATGAACAATTTGACATTCTACAGTTCTCGAACTGTACTGTTCTCTACCTCGAGTAAACTCGCCTATGAACTAGCTTAGGGTTAAGTTGATATTATAGATTCGTCTTTCAGAGTCTACTTGGGACAGTTGTCTACCAGAGTTGAGTCACAACGGTCGAATTTAAGACTCGAGTATCCGCAGAGTTTAAGTTTTATAAGATAGCTCTACTTATTCTTTGTCTTCGAGTTTATTACGTAATATTACTAAGATTGAGAACATTCTCGAAGACACGACTCGATTCTACATCAGCCCCTATGAACTACAAGTTAATTATCAACATTTGGTTCATTATAGAACAGCCGACTGTGTAGTGACAGATTATACTGCATTAATAGCTGAATTTCAGTGATACAAGAAAACAGTTTGTAGGCCTACTACGATTCAGCTGTAAGTTATTAGGATGTCCTGATTCTACCCTTAAAGTAAAGTATTCCCACTACAGGCCTCAGGAGGCCCTTGGGGTAGTGGGAGGTTAAGGCTCCCACTATTTCTAGACAATCGGCACTTGATGTCAGCCGGGTTGTCAGCCCTGCGTGACGGCCGCCTTTACCCCAGAACAAGCGCCTGGTACTCATTTCCGTTAGAGGATGAGTCGACCCCCAGGGCCATAGTGCCGCCAGAAGGTTTGGGTCAGTTTAAAAATCCAGACCCCACTGGGACTTGAACCCTCGACCTTCCGACTTGTAGCGCAGTGCCTTAACCATTACGCTACGGCGTGCCCCCGATTCTACCCTTGGCTATTTGAATACAATAGGCACATTAGCAGCTTGATAATATTGGTGTCCTGCCGCAATAATCATTCTACAAGATAGAGGTCGACATTGGTTGAAATTAGAAGATTGCGTCATCTCGAATTGAAAATGTATATATTTCTTTTATTATTGAGGTAAAATGTATGTTCCATGTTTTAATCAATGGGCATGATTATAAATGCCAAAGGTTTCAAATCCAAACTACATAAAATGTAACTTAGGCCTACTCTAACGCTTTGAAAGTCAATGTAATAAATATCATAGGCCTAGTAATAAATAGAATAATCTTGGCGATAAATTTGTATACACATTGTCAATAAAACCCAAATCATCAAACTATATTGTTAAAATAGTCAACGCGTTTCGATAGTGAGGCCAGTCAATAACTAGTGTTGATAATAATAGCCTTGCTAACGAAACGTGTTGAATATTTTAACATTCTAGTTTGGTGATTTGGGTTTTATTGACACACACTATTAAATATTATTGGATCTATTGTTGTTACACGAATCGTATAGTCGGGAAATTTTGCTTAGTGGCCTCTTCATTCAGACTTATGGATCATTTACAAGCCTGAACATTTTCAGACTCGGGACCCACGGCTTAAGTCCCTCCCGGAAGACTTGCTCCTTGGATTTTTCCTTCCTAAAAAAATCCATCTACCCTTAGTTTGAACCAGCGACCCTCGGGAATACAGACAAAGAACATAACCACTAGTCCACCACGGCCGACATAATTTTGAACCTATGTAACAAAAAAGCTGAGATGAAAACTTAATAACGTGACAATAACATTGACCGTTTTCCATCCAAGTATTACCATAATTGCCTACTAGTGTATCACTGAGGCAATGTGTCTATCACATATTTCACGTTGACATCTGCAGCTAAATAAACGTACGCCTACCTAAATTAGCTTGGTTCAAACACTCCCACTAGGGAGCACCCTAATTCCCACATGGGGAATTACGGGTTATATTGATAGATAACAAGACAATATATATATATATATATATATGTGTGTGTGTGTGTGTCCACCGCTGTGGTCTCGAGGTAGCGTGCTGCCTTGTCACGCAGCGGGCCCGGGTTCGATCCCCGGTCGGGGCAGTTTTTCTGTGTGAGGTTTTTATCGGGGTTTTTCCTCATCTGTAAGACAAATGTCAGGAAAACTTTAAGGCCCAAACGGTCCCCGAAATCATATGGCTATCATCTTTATCATCATCATCATTATCATTATCATCATCATCATCCTTCACCGGTGTGGAAAGCAACGGGAAGCTACCACACCTACACAATTCCCTAGTAAAGCTGCAAGCATAGCATGAAAATGCTATGATTGCAGTGAAGGACCTACCTTCGGGCAGAATTACTATGGATGGATATATATATATGTCCACCGCTGTGGTCTCGGGGTAGCGTGCTGCCTTGTCACGCAGCGGGCCCGGGTTCGATCCCCGGTCGGAACAGTTTTTCTGGGTGAGGTTTTTCCTCACCTGTAAGACAAATGTCAGGAAAACTTTAAGGCCCAAACGGTCCCCGAAATCATATGGCCATCGCAATCATCATCATTCATATTCATCTTAGGTTAAGTTTAGAATTAGGGACTCTCCTGGCGCACCAATATCATCATCACTCATCATATCATCGCGACAACGTAACCCCGCCTTCCAGGCGCCCCAACCTCAGAAGTGGGTTACAATTACGCCATGCCAGGAGAGAAACCAGGAATGTCGAAAGACAAACCTGGGGCATTTGAAAAAAAAATATAGAGGCCTATATAAAAACTCATCGCCTTTGTTGACTTCATAAAGGCTTTTGACAAAGTAGACAGAAGTATATTATTACAAATTTTGGCTGATGATAACGTTCCACAATAATATATTATTAATATCTTCAACATCTATAAAGATAATGAAATCTCTGTTAAACAAGATGGCAAACTATCTTCTTGGAAAAAAGATCAACACTGGAATAAGACAGGAATGTGGACTTTCACCGGTGCCTTTCATTATATATATATGAATAGAATAATAAACGAATGGAGGAAAACACAACGGCGATATATACCCATCAATAGGAACCTCAAACTCGATGCTATTCTCTTTTGCAGACGATTTAGCGCTTCTGGCACTTTCCGAAAATGATTTGCAACGATCAATTTATATTCAACTATGCAGCCTGAACACAATCTCAATACTGGCAGTAGATGCAACATCTATACCCTTTACAATGAAAATACTTAAAGGACAGGATAACTTAGATAGCGGCAAAATTGTTACAAGATACTAAATATAAGATTGGTACCTTGTAAGTCAGTCGTCCTCAACTAAATTATTAATAAACTTTGTTAGGTAGTTCCAATATGGAGGCCTTTCAAAAACAATGTTTCATCTTCTGCATTTTAACTAGTACTGATGTATACGTTGTACAGCGGGTTTAAGTCTGCGGGTGTGTTCTCATTGAGTAGGTCTGTATTCTTCGCTTCTTTTAAAATTTCTGTATCTTCAAGGATGCTAATCTTGTTGTTATACTCTCTGTGTAGTGTTGACATAGTATTATCGATTTTGTCGAACTGATGACCCGTTTCTAGTAGGTGTTTGGCAAAATTTTATTTTTCTTCGTTATTAATACATTTTTGAAATGTTCAGAATATCTTGTGTTGAAATTTCTTGTTGTTTTACATATGTAATGTCTACCGCTGTGGTCTCAAGGTAGCGTGCTGCCTTGTCACGCAGAGGGCTCGGGTTCGATCCCCGGTCGGGGCAGTTTTCTGGGTGAGGTTTTCATCGGGAGTTTTCCTTATCTGTAAGACAAATGCCAGGAAAACTTTAAGGCCCAACGGTCCCCGAAATCATATGGCCATCATCATCATCATCATCCTTCACCGGCGTGGAAAGCAACGGGAAGCTACCACGCCTACAATTCCCTAGTAAAGCTACAAGCATAACATGAAAATGCAGTGAAGGACCTGCCTTCGGGCAGAATTACTATGTAGAACTTGTCGTAATTATTGCACTTTAGTTTATAAATGCCTTTGTTTTCGTATTTATTTATTATTATATTTATTTCTTACTTCTATATTGTTGGATATGATGTGAAAATATAATATGTGACACAATACGAATTTTAAAAGTTTTGAAGATTTGTTACGGTTAGAATATATGTGACATCACTACTTTCAAACTACCCCCCCCCCCACTCGCTCTCAATATAAATAGATCACATAAGCAGTATGAATCATGTCACCACAAGTAACAACACATTGTAGCGAGTAAGTACGTACAACTGCTCCAGTTTTCATAGCTACCAGACTACTGTATCAAAACACTAGTGTTTCTTTACATTTATCCCAGTTCTTATTGCTGATTATGAACAGAAAACTTAGTTCTGTCATTGCTGCTTATTTCTATTGGATAATTACCAAAACATACAAAATATTAGCCAAATTCTTATATAGGGTAAAGATAGGCTACTTTTGATTTTCTGAAAGGTTGTCACGGTATTACCATGTAAAGAAAATATTGCTATTTAGACTAGAGACCCTGATCTCATGAAACGCAACTCTAAAAACTCCATTCTTCCGCACAGTCTAACAAGTTTTCAAAATTGACTACCACGGCATTACTTATAGACCTATCATAATTTACGGCTAGGTTTAAATTCGAACGTAAAAAATCATGATTACAAAGGTCAGAAAAGAAGCATTGTCAGGCATAAACTGATAATGAACTTCCGATTGAGGGTCTTTCCACTTTTTCAGCGGTTGCCCTTTTACCAGCCGGCTGCTGGCCCTTCACATCCACATGTGTCAATCACAGAGGTAGATGATCAACAGCCAGTGTAGGGGTGACATGTGGTTAGCATGTCGAGTCCCCCAGCCGTTATAGCTGGTTCCTCAACCTGGAGCCGCTACTTATTGTAGCTACCCAATTGCCTCACGATGCTGGGTGGGCACCGGTCCCATACTGGCCGAAATACCATGAGAAAATTTCTTCCCCAATGGAGACTCGAACCAGCGCAAGTCCCGTAGCTCTGCGCCAAGGCTTCCTACCTTAACCGCTCGGCTACGGCGCGGGACTTATGAACTCAGAACCTAATAAAATAATTGCTGGGTGGACATCTAATTCTAACTATTCTTTATTAGGGGGATTGCGGGCAGTAGCTCAGACAATTTCTTATGAGGTAAGATTAGCATTAATTTTATTATCGTTTATTTTTTTTAGTATGGTTATTTTACTGTCCAGAGTTTGTTTGCTCTCTAAATGTTCATTCATATTCAAATTTGAATACTTTTTTATTAAAATTAAATAACATTGGATGATTATAAAAGAAGTATATATTAGTGTATAGATAATTATAAATAACCAAACTTTTACTCTACTAAACACTTATTTCTACTTACATATCTGTGGCGATCATTATGATAAGGGGAATACCCCACTGAACGGCTCTGATAGTGTGACCTGAAAAATAAAAAAAAACATGACAATCACTAAAAATTAAAACCCAACTACTTTCGCACGCACACATACACACAGAGTTATTTATAGTGGCTTTAAATTATATCATATTGGGACTTCATATACTACGTGCTTGTTTAATTGATAGAAATATTTGATGAACTCTAGATTTTAGAATTGCAAAACCCTTAGATTATCAACATCGAGGTAACTGGTGAGTGCGTTTATCAATGAGTTTCGGATATAGGCGTGACACTGAAATGTTGCAATACAATAACAGATATTAAAATCAGAAGAGTCGATTAATTGGGACATATACCTACATAGAATGTGCACAAACCTAACCCCAAGGTAGTAGGCCTATTACGCACAATTTGACTCTAAAATAATACTATTAGAACCAAGATTAAATTAATGGACGATAGAGAGAACGATGTAAGAAGAACTGGAAACAGTAACTGGAGATAGAAAGTAGTTGACACCTTGAGAATGACGAGCTGTAGTTCGGGAGATAAAGGCTTAACTCCAAGACTGTAGAAGTCTACCGAAGAAGAAGAAGAAGAAGATGTTGATTGAAATGTCTTGTGGATGAAACAGAAGTATAAAAGAAAGTATCCTAGAATAGCACAGATGAGGTAAATGACAGCAAGATTTTATCAATAGGCCCTATCCTATTCAGGGCAGGTGATAAAAAATATAAAAAATCTCTGGTACTAGTATGAAGATCAAAGAAAGATAGTCTGTGAAACAAAACTAATAATGAATTCAGAACATGAACCTTGTGTAATACACAAAGGTTCATTGTATCCTATTGCACAGAACTTATAAAAATGGAATTGTAGTCATGCAATTCCATCATCTGCCTTGATTGAAGAAAACTACTAAAATTTTGACTTAACACAACAAAAATGTATTTACTGGTAGCCCTATAGGCTACTATAAAAATCTGTCTCCAGAGGACGAGCCATTAACCACACTTGTCTCTGGTTTCATGTTCAAACCTGGTTGGGATAGATGGATTGTTAAGACCACACAAACCTGACAAACGGCTTTCTTCGTTAGGAAAGTAATGCTATGGGTCACGTATCGTACATTTAGGGCACGTAAAAATATTCATGCTTGAACTAATAGTCACTTGAGTTGAATGTCTCTGATCATTCTAGCCCAAATTTGAATTGCAATGCTCCCGATTTAAGCTGTAAAATAGTTATTAAATAAAAATACCAAAAGCTAGTTTCTACAATCTTCGTTACAAGGATTGAAGTTACAAGAATTGGTTTGCGACTAACCTAAGGTGAATACACGATGCTTAAAGAAAACTGCTATGACCACCAAGTTATGTAAAATTATGAGCCGACGAGGTTAGGATGACTTGGGTATGGGAAAAGGGGGGGGGGCGAAAATAGCAAGAATGTGTGGGCAGGACATATGGCACGAATGGGGAATTAAAGACGTGTAGGAAAACCAGAGGGAAAACACCAGTTGGTAGACCAAGAATGAGGTGGGAGAATAATATTAACTATGATTTGAATGAAGTAGATTAAACAGGGGATGATTGGAAAACATTGGCTCAGGATAGGGATGTATGGAGAGCTTATGTCCGCGCGGCCATGAACCTACGGATTCGGTAGTGCCAGTGAGTTAATTAGTGTTGAGAAAAATCAAGAGGTATTTGGATATAAACCAACAAGATAGGGGCTATTCTCGCTGCTTATAGGTAAAGGAACCATATATAGGCATACAGTCTAAAATTGAAAGAGAGATCAGGATTCGTTTAGGTTGGTGGCATGGACATTTTTAAAAATTACCGACGATTATGATAGCAATTAAGCTAAATGTGCGGGAGCTCTGAACCTGAAATACACAGGCTGTATAGGAAATTGTAACGATTTTGAATATTGGAGGCGTCAGTTGTTGCCGGAGAAGATTTCTAAATTTAAAAATAGATTGATACCCAGAAAATTGGATAAACGACTGCAGATTTCTGGACAAGACTCTAAAAATAAGAACAATACTCTTTCACGAATAAATATATATGTAAACAAAGTGCAATTATTAATAATAAATAACTGTTTAATCTGTTATGTAACTGAAGGACTTACGGCAATAACATGATAAGTTACATAGGCTATCGTTCTTTCAGAGATATAATGATTTTAATGTTTAAAAAATTATAAATATTAATTGGACAGTGCTAATAAATTGTCTATATGTATTAACTCATCACTGAGCACTTACTAATGATTTTAAGAATATTTCAATACATTTATTTGCTATCATTGTAATAAATGACATTTCTTAGCAGAATGTGGCTTATCACGTTACTGCCCTAAGCTCTTCAATTGAAATGTTATACATTTTTATATGATTTCTAGACAATTTATTGATACAGAACGTCAAAAGCACGTACTGCTTGCTGTCAGTGCTATCCATTTGTAAAGGACATTGCGCTTATGATAGGCTATATGTATATAGGCCTATATATCACCTGTATCTCCTAGATATATGACCTTTAGATGATATAGCATCTCTAGAAAAATAATAAATAAATAAATAAAGTTTAGTTTTAATACTTTTACATAAATAAATCGTACATTCCTTGTGAAATTTCTATAAAATTATCTCATGTGTGTACCTTTGTTGAAAGGCTGTAATAAAGTGCATGATCAAATAATAATAATATATGAGGCATGTCAGAAAATACCAAAGTCACCTGTCAAAAGCGGACAGTTGAAACCCCTTTATTACGAGATGAAACAGCAAGGAAAATTTATTATTTGAACTAGAGAGTGCTTTCAAAAGGTAAATCGATACTGTTAATTTACACAAAAGCAACCAAATGAGAGAATAATTTCAAACATGAACATTCGAAACAAACAAAACATAACAGGAAATGGGGGAATGGGCTGATATATAAGAGCGTCCAATAGGCAAGCAGAACATCGAATTGGATGTATCGGAGTCTGTCCATCACTCTGTTAGCAAAATACAGTTAGTTATAGCAAACAAGCGAAATTAGATTGAGCGCAAGCAAGCAAGCAAAGCAGGAACCTCCCCGTGCAACCCCTGATGTTTCCCGCAACGCACAATTCAATTTACTGTGGGACTCGCCTCGTACTGCAGTTCACTATCTAAACAGCACATCAATTCCCAGGCCATTTGATGCAAATTAAGTAAATTCCATTTCCATGTTACTACCTGACTGGGGTAACAATACCATATAGACCCAAACCCGCAGAGCACATACATAGCTTCAAGCTTAAGGCTGTTTGCAACCCGTGTTCTTAATTTCCATTCTAACATAGTGAACACTTCAAACTGATTGCGACTCTCTGGTAAGTCAATGTACGGTTATATAAGAAGTAGGCTAAAGGAAAAAAGTATGTATATATATATATATATATATATGGTATGATAAGAAAAATAAATGCCTGGACGGGATTCGAACCCGGATCTCTGAGTCTGTACCTCAGCGTGATATCCATTACACTACCAGGCGAATCCAATTCAAACACTTATTTTTCTTATATATGTATTATACTCTCCATTATTACTAGATGTCGCGAGAACACTGTCTTCACTGCCATCTAGTAGCTGACTATATCAAGTAAGCAAATTAAAGAGAATATTTTATTTTACTTTATAGCAGTGACGCTTTATCGATGTTATAATTAAATCTTTAACATTGAGCAATGCAAGCTTAATATGGTATGATAAGAAAAATAAATGCCTGGACGGGATTCGAACCCGGATCTCTGAGTCTGTACCTCAGCGTGATATCCATTACACTACCAGGCGAATCCAATTCAAACACTTATTTTTCTTATATATGTATTATACTCCCCATTATTACTAGATGTCGCGAGAACACTGTCTTCACTGCCATCTAGTAGCTGACTATATCAAGTAAGCAAATTAAAGAGAATATTTATTTTACTTTATAGCAGTGACGCTTTATCGATATATTTATATATATATATATACTTCTTCCTTCCAAGTATTAGGCCAGGGCCTGTTATAATAATAATCATCATCATCATCATCACTCCAAGGATTAGGCAATTGCCCGTTCCGACTTCATATTGCATCAGCCCAACGTCTTCTAGGTCTTCCAACATCACGCCTTCCTCTTGCTTGATAATTTCTGGCTAACAATGGATATCTCTCCTTGTTCATTCCATCCATGTGATCAATCCATTTCTGTCTGTAATTCGTGACTTTATCCAATAAAGGCTGTACTTTCAATTCTTCTCTTATATCCTCATTTCTTATTCTATCAAGTCTTGTACATCCTTTTACTTGTCTTAGGAACCGCATCTCTGCCGTCTGTATTCTATCCTTCTGTCTTTTCACTGGAGCCCAAGTTTCACATCCATACAATATTGTGGGAACCGCCATAACATTATACATTTTTATCTTGGTTTCTTTTCTAATTTTATTTTTGAATGTTCTCTGTATTGTTCCACACACCGTCTGAAATTTATTTATTTTGGAGTCAATATCTCTTTCCACATTGTAGCCAACATCACAGCCCAAATATTTGAAACTAGACACCTGTTCTATACTTTGATTTTCTAAAATAATTTTGGTTCTCACTGGATCTCTTCCTCTAAAAGCCATGGTCTTCGTTTTCCTTACAGAAATTTTTAGATCGTATAATTTACATATTTCATTTAATGCATGCATTGATTTCTGTAAGTCGTCTTCATTTTTCTGTATTATGATTACATCGTCAGCAAATAAAAGATTATTTATGCACATTTTATTATCCATTCTTATTCCTGGATTTACTAAAACTTTCCATTTATTAAAAATATCGTCTATATATATATTAAACAAAGTGGGTGATAAACTACATCCTTGTCGTAATCCAGTATTTGTTTTGATTGCATCTGTTCTTTTGAATCCGGTATCTATAATTATATTTGTGTCTTCATATAATGTCTTTATTGTTTCAACAAGGCACAGCGGGTATCCTTTCATTCGTAATATTTCCCATAATTTTTGTCTGTTTACTCGATCGAAGGCCTTATCCAAATCTATAAATCCTATGTGAGTTTCTAAGTTATGTTCTCTTCTCTTTTCTATGAGTTGTTTCAGTGTAAAGACATTGTCTATACATGACCTTCCCTTTCTGAATCCACTTTGATTTTCACTTATTATTACTTCTGTTATGTTTCTCAATCTATTATTTATTATTTTCGTATATATTTTGTAGCCAGTATTCATTAAGCTAATCCCTCTGTAATTCTCGCAATTTCTCCGGTCTCCTCTTTTGAATATATTCTTGACAATTGCTGTTTTCCAAGTGGTTGGAATCCCATAGGTCTGCCAACATATATTAATTAGATGAAGTATTCGTAGTTTACACAATATTCCACTATATTTGATTAATTCCATATTTATATTATCTAATCCTGTTTGCTTTCCTATTCTTAGTGGTTTTCAAAGCCATTTCTAATTCATTTATGTCTATTACATCAATATTTTCCACTTTTATTTCTTCCTCATTGTTCTCTTTTCCTTCAATTTCCTCCTTTTTCCAAAGTTTTTCATAATGCTGGATCCATTCTTGTTCTGGGATTATATTCAATCTGGCAGAATCTTTCTCAGTCTGATTTAGATGTTTCACTAATTTATAACCTATTTCTTGTCTTCCATACATATCATGTTCTACTGAGCTTATAAATTTATCCCATGACTCCTGATGGGATTTTCTTATAATGCTTTTAGCAATTCTCCTTTTCATTTTATATTCTTCATAGGATTCTTCTGTTTTCAGTCGTAAGTATGTATGATATGCTTTTTTGTTTTTCATTCACTGCATTTTGTATATTCGCATTCCAAGTTCTCAAGCCCTTCCTATTCCTTATTCTATTTTTCTTTCCTAATATCTCATTTGCTGTTTTTATGTATTACATTTGATATATTTTCCCATTCAATATTTATATCTTCTGACGTCGCTATCTCTGATATATATTTATTCATTCTGCTTTCATAATGTTGTCTAATACTTTGATCTTGTAATAAATATATTTTATATACTTCTTCTTGGTTTCTTTTGTTCTTTATGTTATTTTTCCGCCATTTAGCTATTATGTTTATTTTGCTTAATCACGAGATAGTGATCAGAGTATATATCGCTGCCTCTATGTACTCTCACATCTTTTACCAAGGCTCCTAGCTTGTTGTTTACGATTAAATAGTCAATTATTGATCTTGAGTTATATCCACTTCTTGTATATTTATGTATGTCCTTTTTTCGGAAATAGGTATTCATTATTTTTAATTGATTATAGGCTGAAAACTGTCTCAAATCCTTTCCATTATCATTTATTGTTATTTCTCCATTATTTCCTATTACATTAGGTATAGGGACATTGCCTACTCTGGCATTTAAGTCTCCACTTATTATTAAATGATGATCTTTTGTATATTTATCAACTAATGTTTGTAATGTTTTATAAAATTTTTTTGTTTCTTCTTTCTTGCCTTCCTCTGGGGCATACACAGCAATTATCATCATATATCCTCTTGCAATTTTAATCTGGCTAATCAGGATTCTTTCATTTATAAACTCATAGCTTTTTCAATTATTTGTTCGTTCCATTTTTCAAATCTATTAAATTTGCTACTCCCCACTGCTCTCCTCTTGTTGGCTCTTGTTGTCTGTTCTACTCCGCTATACAACATAGTATAGTGTTGTAAGTCCTTTGTTCCTTTTAGTTTCTTTTTTGTTTCTGTTATTGTTGCTATATTTATTTCTTTTTTCTTTAATTCTCTTTCTAATTCTTCTTCTTTTGTATTTATTCCCCTTACGTTCCAATTTCCTAATTTCAAAATGTCCTTTATTCCAAATCGTATCCTTTTATCTTGCATGGGTCGGTTCCTTTTATGACAATCCGGCTGATTTCCATGAAGCTTCTCAGTAAGATAAATGTCTCCTGGAAGCGTTACGAGCGCTTCGCAGGACAAGGATGGTGGAAGGGCTGCTTCCTCTGAGGCCTCCAAACATGCTCCTCTGGGTATCCACACCCCAAGAGAGGGCTGCTTCTTCCGCTCTTCAAGCCCTACAAGTTTAGCTGTGCTATTCCTTGTCGCCCTGTTGACCGTTGAAGACTTGACTTGACGAAGATGTGGCCGCCCAATATGGATACAGACGCCATTCCTTCGTTGTGAGCTATACTTAGTTCCCCTCGCCTCTTACCCACCAGCAAGATTAACCTAAGTCAATCTTCCCCAGTAGAGTCGTCTGGTTCATCGGGTACTAAGCCCCCCCACCACGTCAAGGTGATAGCTCCTGGGGGGGTATAATAATAATAATAATAATAATAATAATAATAATAATAATAATAATAATAATAATGCTTTATTTATTCTGGCAGAGTTAAGGCCATAAGGCCTTCTCATCCAGTCAACCAGCACAAATACAAATAAATATTTGACAAATATAGATATATACTATACTAATTATAAACAGTTAAAGATACATTAAACGTAGCAATGTAAATTTCATGTACAAACAACATTTTATAGGATAATAACAATAATAATACTTACCATAATAATAATAATAATAATAATAATAATAATAATAATAATAAAAAATATGAAAATTATACGAGAAACACCAATTAATATATATATATATATATATATATATATATATATACACACCTTACACTGGGTAATAATGAAATCGAGGTTAGAGCAAATATAAATTTAGATTTCTTTTAAAAGATGACAAATCCACCAGACAGAGAACAATTCCATTTTTCATATCTTACAGAAAATGACATAAAGAAAGCTCTCAAACGAATAAAAACAAAAGCAGAAGGTACTGACCATATAAATATCACTCTACTTAACAAAATAATCGACGTTATACTACCTACCATAACTCGTGTTTTCAACTCTTCACTACAAACCTCTATATATCCCACATTATGGAAGCAAGCAATTGTACGCCCACTCCCGAAAGTAAAAACTCCCTTAACTCCTAACGATTTTCGACCCATTAGTATTTTACCTACCCTTTCAAAAGCTTTGGAACGATTAGTCCACAAACAACTGACTGACTACCTAACTGAACACGACCTTTTAGATCAATACCAATCAGGCTTTAGGACAGGACACAATACAAATACTGCTCTACTAAATATATGTGAAGACATATGCGAAGCATCTGATAATCGAAAAATTACTATTCTTCTTACAATACTTGACTTTAGTAAAGCATTTGACACGGTAGACTTGGACTTATTGTTGCTTAAACTAAAAAAACTCTCACTTTCTGACTGTGTCACGCAATGGTTCAACTCCTACCTTCATGAGCGCCAGCAATATGTTGTAGGAAATTCTACATTACGCTCTTCTTGGACCTACCGTAAAGCTGGAGTTCCACAGGGTTCGGTGCTCGGCTCATTGCTTTCTTACAATCTATATAAATGATATATGTGACTCCGTAAAAACATTGCAAACATCATTTATTTGCGGACGACATGCAGATCTACCTTCACTCAGACAAATATTCTTTAAATGACGCGGTAACCAAAATTAATAAGGACCTTGACTCGCTAACGGCATGGACAGAGAAATATGGACTTCAATTAAATCCTAGAAAGTCACAAGCAAATCCTTATGGGTCATCAGAGACTATAATCCACAATTATCACAAATACAGTATTACATGTGTCACTTAATGGGGTTCAAATCCCTTACAGTGAGACAGTAAAAAATCTGGAAGTATTTATGGATAAAAATTTAATTTGGAATAAACAAATAAATAACATTTGCAAAACTATATTCTCAAGAATACACACATTAAATCGTATGAGAAAATGTTTACTGTTTGCTCTAAGAAAAATGTTAGTAGAAACACTCGCAATGCCCCATTTTGATTATTGTGATACTCTTTTTACTGACCTAAATACTGTTCTTACCCAAAGACTTCAACGTGTTCACAATTCTTGCATACGTTTTATTTGTGGTATACGTAGATTTGATCACGTTACAACCATCCCTGGAACAATTGTCATGGCTTCGTCTTCAAGATCGTAGAACCATCCATTCCCTATGCCTACTCTATAACATATTACACACATCTTTACCTTATTATTTATCACACCGCTTCACTAACTCTCTGATACACATAACTTAGATACCCGATCCCTTGAGCACAGTGTCCTCTATATCCCTCCTCATCATACTACCTATTATTCGAAATCTTTTACAGTTTCTCTTGCTAGAACATGGAATTCACTTCCACCCTATGTCAGAGACTGCCAAACTTTACCATCTTTCAGAAATAAATTGAAAATAAAATCACTAACAGAAACAACTCACTAATACTACTTTTTAAGAATTAATAATGCGTTTTTGCATTATTTAATAAAAATAGACTTAGGATTTGTTAATATATTTACCTAATGCCTTGTATAAAAAGCGTAGATTAATTCATTGTAGTGTATTTTTTTTCTCTTCTTTTTATGCATAGTAGATTCGAGCTATTATTCCTTTTTTTATTCATTGTATCATTAATTTAATTTTAATTGTATTTAGTTTCATTCTATTATTAGACATTAATTTCATTATTATTCAATATGACAGATAATTAATTGTTCAATGACTATTATTGTAACTATTTTTTGTATTCATATGTAACATGTTTGTCCTGTCTAATATGACTACTATTGTAATTTTTTTTTGTATTCATGTGTAACATATGTTTGTCCTGTTTTATATGACTATTATTGTATTTTTTTTGTATTCATATGTAACATATGCTTGTTCTGGTGAGTGGAAGAGAAGGCCACATGGCCTTAACTCCACCAGGCTAAATAAATCTATTCTATTCTATTCTAATGTCCGGCAGCCTCTTATTTCTTGTGGTAGGGAATTCCAGTTGCGAGAAGTGAAGATGGTATATGATATGGAGTGATGTGATGTCCTGTTACGATCCTATAGAAAATTTTCCCTCCAGCGTTTCATAGGACGGCCCAGAGATCTTCTTCCTCCTGGTATATAATTATAAACAGCTTTGGGGATCCAATTTGAACTCATTCTTTCAAGATGGTGTTTCCAGGTGTAACCCGCTGTTCTGCGCATGATTCTCATTTCGCAAGCCGTTATTCTTTCATTTTGTCTTTTTAGCGTCCATGCTTCACTACCATAGGTCAACACTGGTCTAGCCAAAGTGTTATATGTACGTAATCTGGTGTTTTTTTACAAGGGATGGTTTCATAACTTGATTAATAATTCCCAAACTTTTATTATAACTAGTAATTTTTTCAGGGATATCCTTTTCATCCCAGATATTTAAATTGATTAGATCTCTCTAAAATTTTAATCTGAAGACAGATTTTACTTTGTATGGGGTCCTTCCCATGAAATGCCATAATTTTAGTTTTGTTAATTGATATTTCCATATTAAATTTGGCAGCTGTTTTTTGTAAATTACAAATTGATCGTTGCAAATCATTTTCGAAAAGTGCCAGAAGCGCTAAATCGTCTGCAAAAGGAATAGCATCGAGTTTGAGGTTCCTATTGATGGGTATACATCCCCGTTGTGTTTTCCTCCATTCGTTTATTATTCTATTCATATATATATATATATATATATATATATATATATATATGTATAATGAAAAGCACCGGTCAAAGTCCACATCCCTGTCTTACTCCAGTGTCGATCTTTTTCCAAGAAGATAGTTTGCCATATTGTTTAACAGAGATTCCATTATTTTTATAGATGTTGAAGATATTAGTAATAGGCCCTATATTGTTATGGAACGTTATCATCAGCCAAAATTTGTAATAATATACTTCTGTCTACTTTGTCAAAAGCCTTTATGAAGTCAAGAAAGGCGATATGAAAAAAAAAAGATATATATATATATGTATACCTAGTCTTGTTATCTATCAATATAACCCGTAATTGCCCATGTGGGAATTAGGGTGCTCCCTAGTGGGAGTGTTTGGACCAAGCTAATTTAGGTAGGCGTAGGCCTACGTTTATTTAGTTGCAGATGTCAACGAGAGATATGACACACACAGCCTCAGTGAGACACTAGTAGCAACTATGGCAATACTTGGATGGAAAACGGTCGGAAAATTTTTGCACAGAGGTCTCTTAATTCAGGCTTGCGGTTCTTTTACGAGCCTAAACATCTCCATTCTCGGGACCCACGGCTTAAAGTCCATCTCGGAGGACTTGTCCCTTGGGTTTTCCCCATCCTAAATAAATTCATCGATATCCGCCAGGTTTGAACCAGCGACCCTCAGAACTAGAGGCACGGAAAACAACCACTAGCCCACTGAGGCCAACTATATTGTCTATTGTATATTTAATATTTAGGCCCCTATAAAATTCATATTGAACTATCGTTAAGGTTGATGTATGTAGTTAAAATGATAAAATAGTACCTTAAGTCACTATCGTCCTTAACGATAAAATACGTTTAAAATTGTAATGCTGAAATTTTCTGATATATAACAGCGTATTTGTATTTTTATAAATAAATGAATATTTCCACTGTATAGCCGAGTGGTCTAGGGACCATGCTTTGGAGCAGAGCTACGGGACATACTTGACAAGCTGACCCCACTTCAATGGGTGGATAATAGTTCATCTCTGTAAAATGGGACATGCGGATGTGAGGTCAGCAGCCGGGTGATAAGCCTAGGGCCATCTAGACCAATCGAACAATGTAGTTTACACATACACACACAATGCTATCCAAAATTTAAGCCACGACAGCTAAAGAACTAAGGCAAACTGAATTGATTGCTGCATCTCTTATCAAATTACAATAACAGTACAGGGGCCATGTTTCCATGACGCAAATCTTCAATCCAAGTTTAGTTTATCTCGATTTCACTACTTTCAATTCAAGTGATTAGTCACAGAAATACCGTATCCTATTCCAGACCCTATAAGCCTATTCATAAAAAAATATATTGTATTGTCCGGAAATCGAGTCCAGGACTCCTGGAATGCTACAATGTAACTAAATTGTCCAATTCGCATATACTAAGGACATAACAAATCGTTTGTTTGTTTAGTGGTTCTACGAAGCTAATCGCAACAACCACTGAGGGTGAGCTTCTGCGCCTGGGAATTTGGTAAGTTATGCTTTTCATTCCCAAAGATTGGGGATTCTTTACCACCAACATTAATTAAACATACACACAATTCATTGTTGCAGTTTGTGAATAATTACCTGACAGAAATATAAGTTAGGCTTATATGTTGATTTTTTCCCAAAAATATGAAAAATTCCTTAAAATAAAGTGAGAAGTATAGCTCAAACTAACCTAAAATTCAGCATATTTGCAATGTAAAATGTGTATTAGTTATTGCTCAGACAGTGTAGCCAACTTATCACAAAATAATGCCCCGTTGAAAGCTATTCATATTCTGATTAATATAAAATCATAGCGCCTGCTCTCTTTGTTGAGTAAATTTATATAGCCTATATATATATATATATATATATATATATATATATATGAAATAAGGAAATTAGAAACATAATGGAAGCAGAAGAAAGCATAATTGAAAGAATTGAGGAAAAGGAATTAAAGTGGTTAGGACATGTTTTAAGAATGGAAGATGAGCGATGGCCGAAGCAACTATATGAATGGCATCCTAACAGAATGAAGAAAAGAGGAAGACCAAGGTTAACATGGAAGGAAAACATGAAGACAGTAATGCAAGCTAGAGGGCTAAGCATCGAAGATGCCCAAGACCGTAGGCTTTGGAGGTTTGGCACGGGAAGACGGCAGCAGCTGTAAAAACCCGAAGATATATATATATATATATATATATATATATATACGTAACTCTTTAGGCTAAAAATTAAATGTTCCTTCGTGAAATTATAAAGAACTTATACACTTGGCTAAAAATTACAGTACTATTTATCAATATGAAGTGGGTTATCGTCATGTTCTAATGATTGTCCGGAGTTTTCTTTGCACGGATTTCGAAAGTTTTTAAATTTTAGAACATGAAGTCTCATATTTCCAGGAGAAAATTCTTGACGTCTGTTCTGTTCCTCTTTCTTAAATTTCTTTCAATGCTCTATGGTTAATGTAGGGCAATTGAGGAGTGCGAATGACCCACATCCTTGTGTTCCAAGCCGTGTGCTTCCGTGTATTCGGGATCGTTATTATGCATGAAAATCTAATCGCGCAGTTCGATTTTCAAACACTGGCAGACAGCTCTTTTTTTTAAAATATTGAACCACCGACTATGGTCAGTTGTTCCATCCATTACGTGCAGCTTTCCAACGCTTATAGCACTCATGGAGTCCCATACTAACCCAGAGGCACTTCCGTGTTTGACAATGCGGATAAGATTTCTCAGTTATAGTTAAACATTCTTTTTTTTAGGCTTGCTATGGCAACCAAAAATACCTAAAGGCCTACTGAACTCTCGTAAGTCCATACAACGATTTTCCCCAGAAATTTTCATTCTTCGATACATTTTAGCAAATAATGAGCTTTTCTATTATTTTCATCATAACAACCTAATCATCTTCACTAGTGGTATAGGCACTGGTGACTGCTGCGTCATCGCAGATCTCTCCTTGGTCTTGGACTCTTGGTTGATAATCCAAACGAGCATAGGATATATTTCTTCTTCCATTATTTGAACACGGGTTTTCCATTTTATTCGATATTTTTCTAGCTTATTTTCTATAAACAGAATTGAGTATATATATATTTTAATGTCTTCATTTATAATTTTGTCCAATCATGCGCAACCGTTTACTTTTCTTTTATTAACCAATTATTTCTTGAGGAACATTCCCCAAGAGTAATCTTCAATAGGCTATTGCAAATATTCCTCTGTTATTGTTCAAACTTTGACGCCCTTATTTTCAAGCCCTGCTGCTATCTTGGGGGATCAGGAGACCCTTATAGTCTCTCTGGTTTAACTTTACGAGAAATTTGTAGAATGAGACAACTATACTCAACTCTCTCACTCGCACCAGTGTTGACGGATTTCTTCACCAGATGTTAATAGGGGTCAACGGGGAAGAGGAAAACTGACAACAGGGTAGGTTCTTTCTTTTGTGTCTGCACTAAAGTGGTCAACTATCTACCCTTGTATCTCCATCTCTCTCACTGCCAAGTTAAGCCAGCTATACAATAGTTAGGGTTCCATCATAAAGGAAAGTATGATGTCTTTAGAGTAAAAATCCGTATACATCCGCACCTTGGACGCGTTTTCAATAATTCGCTTTTTTAAACCTATGATAAAAGGAGTTGTTGAGCGAGATCTTTTAACGACCGTACTCCTGGATATTTATGCCAATAATTTTGGTTGATTGTGAATTCTAAATATTATTCTTTGCTACTTTCTTTGCTTTTATTTAAAATTTTTGGAGTGATGGAATTGAACTATACGACACACTAAGTATTGAAGTAACATCATTAAAACGCATTACTGAACAAGCTATGGAGATAAACAAAAAAACCTTTTCAATATTTCTAATATTCCATCCTGGCGTGGCGTACTTTCAACCGACTTCTGAGGTTGGGGCGTCTGCAAGGCAGGTTTACACTGTTCCGATGATATGAGAGGTTATGATGATGGTAATGATGTGCCAGGAGTTATATGTTTACTTTTTTCACTTAATTTACGAGGAGTTTTTGTGTGGAGTACGACAAATACTCTATCTATCATTGGCAAAAAATATTCATTAACCCTTAAATTGACACAACAGTATTTTCTCGTATCAGTTATTTAAATGTGAAAACGAAATCGTGCGTAACTGTTATTATTAGGCATATTGTGTAATTCCACACACATTTAAGTGATTTTCTTATCGTTAGCTTTCTTCTGTTTTATTAAAACTATTAGATAAATTAAAACAATTGCTGTATCCTATAGGATACATTGCGAATTTAAGGGTTAATATAACATTTTAGCAAATCATTTTCACATGGACCTTAATCGATCAATTATTTAATGATCCTTTAAACTAACAAAACAGAACGTTAGTGTTTCAAACACAAAATTATTAGCGTCTGAACACTTTTTGTTTTGATTATAGCCCATGTCTCTAGCGACAAAATTATTAGGTCTGGACTAAAGTAAAGGTGTCAGGAACAGAAAGTGCTAATAAGAAAGTTTAATAACAGAACCGTGAGAATGAAATTTAAGCAAAATTATAAAGGAAGTTTTAAAGCTTGTTTTTCAAATGGTGGTGTTATTGGAAAGTAATTTTTGTTGTTGACTATGGCATCCTGGCTAAAAAATGCTAACAGTTTAACAAAAAAGTCAATGCTGTTATTGGCCTGACGAATTTAAGTTTCCAATCACAGTGCAAATCGTTGAAACCGGTTCCCTTGTGGAATAATGAGAAGACAATTCAGAGCAACAATCTAACACAATGTTATGGAGGCTTTCCTGTGCAACCCAACCAAGCCTGTCCGCCGTGCCAGCAGACTTAATTGTTATTTTAACGCTATTTAAGACTCAAGTCATTACCATCGCAATTCAAATGTGGGCTTGGAAGGATCGACACATCAACTCAAGAGACCTCAGGAGTTGAGGCTTGAGATTATTCTATGTGCTATAAAATACTACCCGGGATCCGTGGTTTTACCTCCCTCCCGAAGGAAGTCATGTTCAGGATTTTTAAGTCCTGAAACCATCGACCTGGACCAGGTTCGAACCTGCGAAACTCGGAACCAGTGCATGATAAACACTAGTTCACCGAATCAGACCGTGCCTGAAAATAACTTCGGATTCCAAAGTCAATTGTTCACGATGTTCGACATAAGAGACTACGTCTTCGTACATACAAGAGTCAGTTGATGCACGTACTGATATCAATCAAACGACATTTATGCAGGATACGAGTTAGTTATTATGTAGTTAAAGATAGATAAGTAATGGAAATGCATAACAGAAGTTTATTAGTAGTAATTCGAAACTTTAGGAAGTTGCACTGCTATATAGGGCCTACTGCAAAATAGTATATGTATATCAGATATTGGTGAGTAGGAGTTGTCCCGGACACTCAGTAATTTGTCTTTAAGAAAAGCTATATCAAAATAGCATACATTGCAACGGCAAATAATACATAATCTTTAAAAATATTAAAGGACAACCATTAAAACAAAAATCTTCGAGATGCGGAGTCCAACACAGTAGCTTAAGTTCTACCAACATAGTAAAAACAAAAAGGACTCGCATTAATTGATTCAGATGGGATTTGAATAATTTTTGGGCCGTTACAGCCGAGTACAACCAGACTTACTAAATATTTTTGTTAGGTAAGATTTATAGCGAAACATTGGAACTGCTACCCATCTATATTATTTATAATTCCTTAAACTAAGACTTAAAAAAACCTTGATGTTAATTTATAGGAATGTGGAGATATATAAATAAATAAATAAATAAATAAATAAATAAATAAATAAATATATATATATATATATATATATAACAACGAAAACATTTGTCTGATGAGCAATTCAGTGAGCCACTGAATACATTTTCCAATCTGCACTATTTCAAGTAATTAGTAAACAAATATCATGCTTTATTATTAGACACAAATAAAATACAGAAAAATATATGCCGTTAAAATAAATAATTTATCTAATTCACTTAAAGATCATAGTTAGCAAAAACATAATGTGTAGCACATTGGACCTATTTATAGAGGTTTGTTATTTGAACCAAAGTATAAAACAGTTTACATGCTTTTATGACATACGGAGAATAGTGGCGGATTCATGAATTGACATCATTACTGAAACAATATAGTTACTATTACTTTATTATTATAATTAGAGAGTTAATTAACTTGCAAATGATATAACGAAATTGGAGCACGTGGCATTATTTGGAATAGCTTATCTGTAGCTGCACTGCTATGGACTGACAAAGTGGTTGGAACGTCAGAGTCCAGCAACCAGGTTGATAATGGCATAACCAACAACAACTACAACAACAATACATATACACGTCAACACTCCATTGCATGAGGCACACTTCTCGCTGACTTGACCGTTGTTTTAAATTTGATGGATCATTTCATTCACGTAGGATACGCGAGTTTTGCAAAACCCCCCAACGTTCGCCAACAAAACATCCCATCAATCATGTTTCTGTCGCCTACACTGGACATATAGGACAGGGCGTTTCTAAACACAACATTCTAGGTACATTTTCATCATCAAAATAATGGTCCATGTATAACGAACAGTAAAAACAATGAGTACCACGACCAAAAAAATTAGTCCAGACATTTACATTTTACATAGGCCTACCTAATGTCCATGAAAATACAATGACGTAGTAAAATTTGAATACAGGTTCACTCAACACTAATATAGGGTGTTTCCAAACACTGACACACATTTATACAACAACCTCACTTTCTAATGGATACGATAAAAAACTGATACATACCAATTATCATTTATTGATATTTAAATATGCAAAGAGTCTTGTCTCTTAGTACTAACATTATTATAAAGGGTAACATTTTCTTACCTTCATAGAGTTATTCTAAAAAATTAACACTTGGTTTTCTTTTTTATTATTAAATAATTAATTATCTCCACCATTTGCTATTTGCAGATGATCAGGTGGTGATATCTCAGGATCCAGACGATGCATATTTCATGTTAAGGAAATTAGAGATATAGAATACAAAAGAAATGAGGATTACAGATAAATTATAATAAAACAGAATATCTTTCATTGGATATAACAGATGAGCTAAAATGTAATTCAGGAAGAATATGTAATGTTAAAAATTTTAAATATTTAGGATCTATTTTAGATAAAAGTGAGAATTCAACTACAGGAATTGAAAGAAGAATAAATGATGGAAGAAGAACCATTGGTATGTTGAACTCAGTGCTTTGGAATAGAAATATAATATACAGAACGAAGAAAACTATATTTAAAGTTCTGTTATAAGGCATTTTATTATATAGGTCCAAAACCTAGACAGTAAGTAGAAAACAAACCAACAAGCTTCAAGCAATAGAAATGGATTTTTGGAGGCGATCGACAAGAATTTCAAGAAGGGATAAGGTCAGAAACAGCACAATAAGGGAAATTATGCAAGTTGAAAAAACATATTAGGAAAAATAGAAGAAAAACGTTTGAAATGGTAAACACCTCATAAGAATGGAAGAAGAGAGAATACCAAAGAAGATGCTTAACTGGAAAGCTAAATGACGAAGTGGAAGAGGCTGGCGTAGAGAACGATGGATGGATGGATGGAGTGAAGAGAAGTATGGAAGCTAGAGATGTGAGGGAAAAAGATGCTTTAGACAGGAACCTCTGGCGACAAATAACTGCATTATACGAAAGTGATATTAAGAACAGTACAAATAAAGTTAGAGCAATAATAACAATGATGGACGGAGTCTTACATATAACCAGAAAAAATAAATTACAAATAGACTATATAATTCAACAGTGAGAAGTACTGTCACATATGGAGCTGAAGTTTGGAAATTCAACAAAAACTCGGAACAAAAACTTATAATAGATGGAAATGGATTTGATAAGGAGAGCAGCAAGATGTTCAAAATTAGAAAGAAAAAAAAAACTGTCATACGAGAAAAAATGAATATTAGATATTCAATAGTAGATTATATAAGATATAAGCATTAAATTGATATGGACATGTACGACGAATGCAAGAAGAAAGGTTACCCAGAAAAACATTGGAATGGTGTCCACCTGGAATAAGAAGGAAATGAAGACCTCGAAACTCAAGGATGCAAGATATAAGAACTGGAATGAGAACAAGAGGACTGAAGAACATGGAGTGGATGGATAGAGACGAGTGGAGAAGGAAAATAAAACTTTAGGCACAGAAAGACACGTAAACATTAAAAATCTGTAGCCTATATAAATACAATTATACAATTGCAAATTAATCTAGGAAAATTATTTTTCGACTGGTTTAATATTATTTCAGAGTGTGAAACTTCTGATTCAGATTTATATTATTGACAGACGGAAGGTTTTTTCCCTCAATTTTACTCTGTTTAAGCTCTAATTTTTGTCATCGGAGGAAAGAAATCTATCCAATGAGCTCTTCTATTTACATGACTTTCGAATACGTATAAATGTTTAAATACAAGGTAATTATTTATGCACAATCGGATATATATCAGGCATTTATTCTATGATAAAAGTGTCGTCTGGCAGGTCTGCTATCCCTGCTGATATCGCGTGTCGATTGTCTACGAAGATGGGTGCCTTATCCCAAAGACCTCTTATGTTCTGTAGTGGTATCACAGAGTAATTTATGTCCGCGACGGAGTCAACCGGTAAGAAGTCATGTCTTGGTGCAGAGCTAACGAACTTGCACTGATTCGAGTTCCCATAGAATTTCGGTCAGTAAGGAACCAGTGCCCACCCAGCATCGTGAGGAATTTGGGCAGCTATAATAAATAGCGTTCCAGTAGAAAACCAGCTGTAACAGGCGGGGAACCTGACACGCTGATCACGTGTCACCCATGTACTGCCTGTGTTATCAACACATGTGAATGTGAGGCCAGCAGCCGGATGGTAGGGTAAGTGCCTATTAGGCCTGTAGCGCCATGGAGAGGTTTGACTTATTTCTCAACTTACTTACTCATTGGCACTATCGAACCCGTAGGTTCATGGCCGCACGGACATAAGCTCTCCATACATCCCTATCCTGAGCTAATGCTTTCCAATCATTCCCTGTATAATCTACTTCCCTCAAATCATAGTTAATGTTATTCTCCCATATCATTCTTGGTCTACCAACTGGGCGTTTTCCCTCTGGCTTTCCTACAAGAAGCTTCCATGCAAGTCTCCCATTCCCCATACGTGCAACATGTCCTGCCCATCGCAGTCTACGAGACTTATTTCTCAACTACATAACATTATAAATTGAATGTATGAGTATGTATAAACAATAAAGGCATTTAGGTACATGTATAACTGTAGGCAGTCTGCAGCCGACTGTTGAGGAGTTCACAGAGAGCACGCAGTATCTCCTGAAGATGTCTACCGCAGCAGCAGACGAAACGTCGAGTAGAAGAACGACTGGACCACGGCCTATATGCCCGGAAGACGAACCTAATAGGGCATTTAGGTACATTAACGTCTACGATTCCTTAAATGCCAAAAAAGTAAAGTAAAGTGATCCCACAACAGGCCTCAGGAGGCCCTTCGGGTAGTAGGAGGTTAAGGCTTCCACTTTTTCTAGAAAATCGGCACTTTATGTCAGCCGAGTTGTCAGCCTTGCGTGACGGCCGCCTTTACACCCAGAACAAGCGTCTGGTACTCATTTCCGTTAGAGGCTGAGTCGACCCCAGGGTCATAGTGCCGCCAGAGGGTTTGGATCAGTTTAAAAATCCTGACCCCAACGGGACTTGAACCCTGGACCCTCCGGTTTGTAGCCCAGTGCCTTAAACACTACGCTACGGCGTGCTCCCTTAAATTCCAATAATTACATGCTTAATTAGTAAAGAACATAATTCCAAAATTAATAAAACTTCTATAGGCCCTAAATAAAAATAATATTCACTATTTCGTGTTATAAAGTCAACTTAAGATATACGTAACACGTGTAAAAAAGTAGAGGTCATAAATCCAAAATTAATAGAAGTTGTATACACAAATATTCACTTTTTGCTGTTATAGTCAACTTATGATATAGGGACTTATGAAGCACGTGTAAGGGCAATCAATTTTAATATATTTTAATTATTGATTTCGTACATCTCAATGATGGATAAATCATATTTGAAGAGAAAAATTATACGCTCAGACCGGGACTTGAACCCGGGATGGGAATTACAATGTATATAGAGAAAGATTTGCGTTTAGATCGGTACTTGCTCAGGTAGCTCAGTTGGTAGAGCACTCGGTCTAGAGAACCAAGGGTCCCGGGTTCAAGTCCCGGCCTGAGCGTATAATTTTTCTCTTCAAATATAATTTTAATATAGTCTAACACTACAAAAGATTAAATTAATTCCAATATTTATACTTAACTCTACACCTTTAAACATAATTGATTTATGGGGCAATACAACACATTTATAATTATACACGGAACAAATAATTTAGGCCTACATACCTGCTTGAACTATAGCTGGAACTGTAGCCACTGTTTGAACTCTGCCAAGAATTGGACCTCTGGTATTGATTGCCGCCATAATTATCACGACCACTGTCTCTATAATCTGTAAAAAAAAAAACAGAAAAGTAATGTTTAATAAATTGGCGCCCGTGATCCATTTTTATAAATATCAGTGAATATACTATGTGATGTACGTAATACTTTTCAAAGGGATTGATCATAAGCCGGCATATTTTACATTTGGTAGCTAATAACTTTGTGAAGGAGTATTTTCACCAAAGTGAAAGACAAAGAGCAATTGATTTTTCATTTGTCACATAGGCCTATTAGAAGACCTTCTCTATTAGAATGGAGGTGAACTTTAAATCAAAACTTGCCACTTTTACCAGGAATGTTTTGTCTAGTTTATTTGGTAAAAAGTTTAAAAATCCTGACCCCACAGATATTCGAACCCTCGACCTTATAGCGTTATGCTTTAAACACGTGAGTTTATTTGATTCCTACTTAAATCAATGCACACCGTATCGTAGATGATAAAGGAAAAAGTTCGATTCCCGATGGGGTAGTCATTTTTAAACTTGCCTAAACCTTCTGGTATCACCATGGCCTTGGGACCGACACAGACTCTAACTTAAATGAGTATCAACACACGTTCTGTGAGTGAAGGCGACCATCACGCAGAGTTTATATCTCGTAAAGATTGTAAACTTCTACTAGCCCTAGGGCCTCAATTACGACTGCAGCGGGATCACTTTTAGATTAAATAGCGATTTTAGGAGAAGGAGGAAAAAAAAAAAAGTCCCAGAAATAATTTGTACTCTTGGTACCCGAGAATCTGGGCTTCAATCCCATACATTTTTCGGAAAATGGAAATATTATGACTGTTCTCATTCGGTTGAGACAAGTAAAAATTCAACGGTATAATATTATAGAGACGGTCCACCGCTGTGGTCTCGGGGTAGCGTGCTGCCTTGTCACGCAGCGGGCCCGGGTTCGATCCCCGGTCGGGACAATTTTTCTGGGTGAGGTTTTTATCGGGATTTTTCCTCACCTGTAAGACAAATGTCAGGAAAACTTTAAGGCCCAAACGGTCCCGAAATCATATGGCCATCGCAATCATCATCATTCATATTCATCTTAGGATTAGGGACTCTCCTGGCGCACCATCATCATCATCATCACCCATCATATCATCGGGGCAACGTAACCCCGCCTTCCAGGCGCCCCAACCTCAGAAGTGGGTTACAAGTACGCCATGCCAGGAGAGAAACCAGGAATGTCGAAAGACAAACCTGGGGCATTTGATAAAAAAATATATACTATAGAGACGATACGACGCGTTTAGAAAGTCTTGTTAAATCTACTAATCAAATAAACGCAGTGTTATAAAGATGTGATTATTCTTGTCTCTCTGTCCGGGAATTAATAACTGCTGCATTATGTTCATTAGTATGAATAAATTATATTTTTTGAAAATCCGAATACAATCTCTCATCTGAGAACTTGCGGGAAAACAAACGCAGTTCACTCGTGTCTTTTTTTTGTCAACAATTTAATACGATACTGCACAGTATGGAGCAAGCTTCACCAAAATTTTATTACTATAGCTATAAAACAGAGGAAGTGGTGGGGAATTTTGAAGACTATGTTTGCCAAGGTGATAGGATATAAATAGCTGGGTCCATTATTCCATCCTCACTGAATGTTAGAAGAAATTGAAATATACAAGTTTTATTAAAATTATTTGTTTTAACATTTAAGATCATATATTATACTCTGAAGTCCCGCGCCGTAGCCGAGTGGTTAAGGCAAGAGGCCTAGGCGCAGAGCTAAGGTACTTTGCGCTGATTCGGGTCCCCATGGGGGAAGAAATGTTCTCACGGGATTTTGGCCAGTATGGGACCAGTGCCCACCCAGCATCGTGAAGAATGTTGGTAGCTACAGTAAGTAGCGGCTCCAGGTTCAGAAAACCAGCTATAACGGCAGGGAGACCCGACATGCTGACCACATATCTCTATACTGTCAGGATAATCATCTACCTCTGTGATTAACACATGTAGATGTGAGGCCAGCAGCAGGTTGGTAAGCCAACGGATTTCTAGGCCTGTCACGCCATGAGGTTTATTTTTTTATTATAGCTACTTTGAAAGCACAAAATGAGCGAAATGGGGAAGAAATCAATCGCTCATATTGAAACCTCGGAATTAAGAGGAACTATAACGATAATAAACAATAACATTGAAGAAAATAACATTTTCAACAGCAAAGGAGTATATAAACTGACATGTAAGGACTGCAACAAATTTTATATAGGAAGGACAAACAGGAGTTTTAACATCAGATTCAAAGAACATTTTCGAGACTTCATTCACGCAGAAGGGAAATCAAGTTATGCAAAACACGTTATCCATGAAGGACATCGCATGTTAAATATTGAAAACACCCTAACAGTAATGCACAGAGAAAATAATCCAGCGAAGATAAACGTACTCGAAGAGATGGAAATCATGAAAGCAGCTCACAACAACGACAGCCTGATAAACGAAAACGAACCCAATACATGCAACCCCCTCTACCAGATCTTCAGTGAAACACCAGTTTTGAATCCTGCCGATGATGGGACAAGTCCCGAAAGCGCTACAGTTAAATGATTAATTAAGTTGAGGAGACGGACCTTTCAGGTGAATATTCCATAATTATATATTAATTTTGAATAATATCTCAACGGAACACATCATGAACATTATAAAAGTTGATATAACGACAATGGCGGAAAAACGACTTCAACTGTAAGTCTTCACGGATGTAATATCTTAATTTGTTACGGAATGGTTATATTAAAATTAAACATTTTATGAACCAAAATAGTCTATAGGCTATTTATGTTTCAATTTTTTTTTTGTGCGGTAGTGCGTTTTGTCATACTTACAGCAATGGAGATCATGATTGAAAGTTAAAGTTCCTACATTTCGGGGTTGCCAACCTAAATAACTATACTGTAATAAAAATAACTATAGGCCTACAGTAATATTACAAATTACAAACAAGCGTGTGGGAAGTAAAACCAGTGCCCTCTATGTAGGCTATATTACATACAATGTAGGCCCTATATAAAAATATCCAGGTAGTATTAATATAGGCCAACATTATACGAAACAAATCACTGCATTTTAAATTAACTGAACTTTATTTGAAACAACATAAAACAATAAATACGCACTTGTCGCAATTTTGTCACTGATATTGGTCTTACGGCCTCCTATTTGTTCAACTAATAAACATTGCCACACACTGTTAACGTTAGTCAGTTCTTTATAATGAACGCAAATATTTCCAACAAAGATATTATTTTATTATTATTTATTATTTTAAAAACACCATTGAGCAAAAAATAATGTAGGCTACAACGCACGTTTGTGAAGTGTTTTACAGAATCGTTCCTCGATTTTGTAAAAACCACTTCCCAACCTCGCATCGTAACATACTATTTTTTAAAACAAGGACCATTTTTATAGCACGTGCTCAATTGAAAATGCAAAATTTAATGGCTTCACGGCCTTGTATTTTCTTGTTTCCATGACAACTATAAAAAACGGAAAAATTCAAGACAATGATATATCAAAACTAAGATCAGGATTCAGATTTTATGGCTCGTTTATAGCCATAAAAACACAAATATGAGAAGAATGTCTCATTTTTGACAATTTTCTAAGATGACGTCACAAGAGTTTATTCAGGATTTGTGTGTGTACGGAGTTCCCACGGGACTGGAAGGCATCGCTCTGATCCCAGAACAAACAGAGCAAGTCAGTAGGATGTCTTTCTATTCTCGGGATCCAATTCTCGATAATGAGAAGTAAGGGAGGTAACTTTTAGTCCATTGTTTACCGCTAGGCTTAACTCCCTCTAGACGTGCGCGACGCATAGTTACTAAGGATAACTTCACGATCCATCACATCATATTAACACAACTGCTTTATTTTTATATAAACACACTGACTAATGTTACAATTCTCACATATTTCTTGCCAAAATATATCTAACTAACTCACTGGCACTATCGAACCCGTAGGTTTATGGCCGTGCGGACATAAGCCTTCCATACATCCCTATCTTGATCTAATGTTTTCTAATCATTCCCGTATAACCAACTTCCCTCAAATCATGGTTAATATTATTCTCTCATCTCATTCTTTGCATATAATAGTAATAATAATAATAATATTTTTTTTTTCAATTAGGAATATTCCACAATATAGTGTTTCTCCTTCAATCCAAAGTGATTTGCGCCAGAGGTTCCTGTCTAGAGCATAATAATAACAATAATAATAATAATAATAATAATAATAATAATAATAATAATAATAATAATAATAATAATACATTTATTCTGGCAGCGTTAAGGCCATAAGGTCTTCTCCTTCTCTTCCACTCAACCAGCACAATTTACAAGTACACGTTTGACAATTTAGATTATACACTAGGCGTATACTAATTATAAAGAATTAAAAATATATTAAATATTGCAATGGAAATTTCATGTACAAACAACACTTTATACGAAGATAATAACAATAATAATACTTATTATATATTTTTTTCAACGCCACCTGTTTGTTATTTGACACTTCAGGTATTCTCTCCTGGCATTGGCGTATTGTAACCCACTTTTGAGGTTGGGGCACCTGGAAGGCGGGGCTAGGTTGCCCCAATGATATGATGGGTGATGATGCGCCAGGAGAGGACTTAAAACTAAACTTAACCTAATGAGGTGAATATGATATTGATGATAATGATGGCCAGATGATGTTCGGGACCATTTGGGCCTTGAAGTATCCTGACATTTGTCTTACAGGCGAGGAAAAAACCCCGAAAAAACCTCACCCAGGAAACTTGTCCCGAGCGGGGATCGAACCAGGGCCCGCTGCGATCCCCTTAGATTAAGTTTAGGTTTAAGGCCTCTCTTGGCGCATCATTACCATCATCATCACCCACAATAATAATAATAATAATAATAATAATAATAATAATAATAGTATAAATATGATAAATTATAAGAAAAACACCTAGTAATATATATTACCGATATGACAAACTATTGAGGTTGTTCTCATAAACATTATTTTGGTTTTTACAGATCTTCACAGATACTATCTACTAGAAACTAGACACCGAAAATGACCACCACTAAAATTTACGTGTGTGAGTCCATTATCGTTCTAGCGGCCACAATTTTTGTTTCATCCAAACAGTACTTGGCATAGCCTATAGCAGTTAATTAACAAAAGAAAGGCCGAGTTCGTTAACCAGCAAAATCGGATGATCAGATATAGGAGTTCACCTAAAACGAAAATTTTAAATCGCCCTGGCTGTCGCAGTTTTCAATGTATCATAGCAAAACTCGATGTTATTAACATAAATAGAGGAAGTTATTCTCCAAAAATCAGTGAAATCCGACCAATAGAAGTGGGGGTTCCTGAAACCTGAAATTAAACAATGGCTCTAACAATCGTCATGTTTGGTTCGTTGCAATGTACTATACCATACTATTTAATAACACTTAAATAGGCAATGTATCCTGAAAAATACAATTTTAATTTATTTAATATCTTTAATAAAGTAATGGAAATTGGATACATATATGCAATTTCCATTACTTTATTATTTAAAATTAGTGTTAATTATACAAGAAACAAATAGGTGATGATAACTTAAGGTTATAAATATAAATACATATAAATAAAGCCTGATATGTCCCTTTAGGGCAAAGGCCTCCCTGTACAGGGGTTAAGCTCTATTTGAGAGTGTCACCCGGTGAGCTAGCTACTCCGTGGTGAGAAGTTGACTTGGATGTAGCACTTGGTTTGTATACACTGTCTGTTCTGTGATTAGTTAATACACAGTTGGCTCTCCAGTTTTTCCTGCATCTGGCGACTCTGGACCATTGCGCCCCTGCTCGTTCTTTGAAGATGTCAGCCCATCGTCGTCCTGGTCTTCCGCGCTGTCTCTTGCCTGTGTACGGGTCCCACATGGTTGTTTTTATTGTCCACCTGTCGTCCTGTATTCTTGCGACGTGGCCTCCCACTTCCATTTTTTCCTGATGGCTTGTTGTGCGGGATCAGTTGTTGAGGATATCGCTTGAAGTGTTGTATTCGAGATTCTGTCCTTCAGAGTTATGCCTAAGATTTTCCTCTCCATTTTCCTTTGGCATACTTGGAGTGTGTACTTCAGTTTGGCAGTAAGATTCCAAGTTTGGCAGCCATATAACAGTGTTGGAAGAACACAGGTTTGTAGTGTTTCCATTTTGAGTTTCCGGTTGAGTGACTTGTCCAGCAGTAAGTTATGCAAGATTATTTTTTTCTGGAGTCCGACGCTTTTAAATAAGCTTGTATCAGAAATCATGTTTCTCAATTTAATAAAAGGTAGGCATATATATATCTCCATCCATAGTAATTCTGCCCGAGGGCAGGTCTTTCAGTGCTATGCTATCCTCTGCAGCTTTACTAGGGAATTATGGGTGTAGTAGCTTCCCGTTGCTTTCCACACCGGTGAAGGATGATGGTGATAATGATCAGGATGTTGATGATGATGGGCCGGATGATTTTTCGGGGACCGTTGGGCCCTAGGCTTCCTGACATTTGTCTTACAGGTGAGGAAAAACCCCGAAAAAACCTCACCCAGGAGCTTGTCCCGACCGGGAATCGAACCCGGACCCTCTGCGTCTTCCAAAATTAGATATATTTGATAATATATGTAGTTTCAAATAAGACTATGTTTTAAGTTCCCGAATTAGGCAATTACTTTTATACCATTTATCACTTTTTTCGTTCTTATTTTTATAGACGCTTTAACATTTAGGTTTATTTATGTTTTAATAAGACTGCGTAAAAATGAATTTGTTAAAATGAGCCCTGGTAATGAAATATCAATCCAGCATTTTCATTTACGATTGAGGAAATAACCTGAGTTTGGTCGGCACAGGGATTTGAACCCGAATCTCCTAAACCAAGTCTCAAATAATACCGCATCGTCGCTGTGGCGTGGTCGGTAGAGTCCCTACCTTCGAGTCACTACCTTCAACTCCGGCCACCCGGGTTCGATTCCCGGCGGGGTAAGGCATTTTTAAAATTTCAACTTTGGGACTGGTTCTATGTTGTGTCCTAGTTGTACCCATTGAGTTTAATTCCTCTAATCTTAATAATATATAAAAAGGAATGTTTGTTTGTTCGTACTTTATGCGCGACCATACCGTTGTTCCGATTGTGATGGGGCTTTTTGCAAAATGTTCAGGAGATTCCCGGGATGAACATAGGATATAAGAGAGCCAATTCCTACACCCTTAAAAATCGCCCTTTGTAGCGGGAAACGTGAAAAAAGTAACTTTTTGGACGCTTAAATGGCTTACGCTGTTTAAACCATAAAAATACACAACATTAATGTACACAGAATTGAATATCTCAAAAATCTCTACAAAAAAATCCGCGACAGCATATGTTTATATCTTACGCATAACTCACAACAATTTTTGTCTTTCATTGATGCCAAGAACATCGAGACAAGTACATAGATCCCCGTGCAAGCATAGCAGCACATGGCGAGTATCATTTTACGGATAACTCACAATAACGAATTTTGTCTTTTAGCTCATTTATGCCAAGAAGATCGAGATAAGTAGATTCTCGGGCAACACCGGGTAATCTTAAAATAAATACGATATACATTTATAATTATTTTTCATTTTACTTACTCAACTAATTATAAGAAGTAGTCTACATTAATTTTTGTCTTTCAGCTCATTTATGTCAAGAAGATCGGGATAAGTGGATTCCCGGGCAACGCCGAGCAATCAGCACGGGGTATATAAAAATATAAATTTATAATTATTTTTCCTTTTATTTATTCAAGTAGGTCGGCCGCGGTGGACTAGTGGTTATGCTCCTTGCCTCTGGTCCCGAGGGTCGCGGGTTCAAACCCGGTCGGGGTCGATGGATTTTTTAGGACGGAAAAATCCAAGGAGCAAGTCCTCCGGGAGGGACTTTAAGCCGTGGGTCCCGAGTCTGAAGATTATCAGGCTCGTAAAAAATCCTTAAGCCAGAATGAAAAGGCCTCTAAGCAAAATTTACCGAATTTTCCCGTCCTAGTACTACCTTGGTTTCCTAGATGTCAGTATGAGGCTGAACGCTGACCACGGACCACTCAAAATGACATCTATACGAAAACAAGTGTAACTAAATTAGTGTGGTTCAAATTCTTCCCTGTAGGGGGAGAGCGCCTAAATATCTGTAAAGGGAAAACATGGGCTTACAATACAATACATTTATTCAAGTAGGTCTAAACATAAAAGCACATCAATTTTCATTTATTTAGGCGTAGCAGCGCACGCCGGGTATTAACTAGTGTATATATATAACTGCATGAGTCAACTCGGTTCGTCACTTTTTGCTTTCACTAAATAGACTGTAAGGATTTTAGATGTGGTACGACCATTTTGGTCTGTAAATAAGCTAGAATTATAACTTATAGGTCTAGATTTCCAAAATTATTGCTAAATTATAAACCTCACGGAAGGAGAAATATTGGACGCCCACACAGAAGATGGTCTGAACAATTTCATCAATTCTAGCTTTCATGAAATAGGAACGAGCCAACAGGCTTAATCCCTGGATGATGATGATGATGATATAACTTATAGGTCTATTAATTATGAAAATCGTGAATATTAATTTTGTTTTGTGGAATTATGTAAGAAATATACTTTTAAGAAGTCTGGAAATATAAAACGAGGCGAAACAGATTTCGAAAGTAAAAAAAATATATATATTATGCAGGAGCATTTTGCACGCATACTTAAACTTGCCCTTTCTTCATTTGAGAGGAATAAGCAGGGGATATTCTTGGTTAGCAAATATGAACAAGTTTAAGTATGAAGTTGATGGCATTAATTCTGTGAGTGGTACCTGTGTCCGCTATGCATATGCGTGGGGCCATTACTTTAGCATGAACTGGCTGAGCCTAAGGGCTCTTCACAACTTACTCCAACTCATTATCTTTCTCGTTAGTCTGGGGTTTCACTTGCCGAATTGACCGTTTCTGCATTATGGCAAATCACGCAGCTCACCCACGAGTGTTTTCCTACAAATAAATTGATTTCATAATGCCAACTACCATACAAGAGACACGAATTTTTATCAGATTCGACCTGAATACAAGTTATAATCAGCGGTAAATGAAACTAAATAAATTTGCCTGGTTCTAGTGGTGGTGTAGGCAAACAATTTCAGATAGGGAACTCAAACCCTTAAGCTAAAGTTTTATAGTTGTTTACATTTTATATTCGTGAGTAGGTTATTATAATTAATGAATTGTAGGGCCTATAATTACGAGTTTTTGAGAATAAAGTTCTTAGGACAATTTTTGGACCACAGAGAGATGAACAGACAGGTGAATGGAGAAGACTACATAACAATGAACTACATGGTTTTTATAGGACAGTTAAGTCTCGTAGACTGCGATGGGCAGGGCACGTTGCGCGTATGGGGAGTGAAATATGTGCATGGAAGCTTTTTGTAAGAAAGCCAGAGGGAAAACGCCCAGTTGGTAGACCAAGAATGAGGTGGGAGAACAACATTAACTATGATTTGAGGAAAGTAGATTATATAGGGAATGATTGGAAAGCATTAGCTCAGAATAGAGATGTATGGAGAGCTTATGTCCGCACGGGTTCGATAGTGCCAGTGAATGAGTAAGTATAAACTGTGTAATCAGCCAGATATTCTGAATTTTGTTAAAATTAACAGATTGGCCTGGGCTTGACACATTATTCGTATGGACAACAAAAGGATATAAAAAATAATTTACAATGAGCAACCTCTATTGGCCAGAAAAGCTGAAAGATCTAAATTAAGATGGGAGGATAGTATAATTGAAGACATAATTTTAAAAATAAGAAACTGGAAGAAATAAGCTCAGGACAGGGAAGTCTGGCATACTCTTCTGAAGGCGGCCAAGGCCCACATGGTGCTGTCGAGCCATTGATGATAATGCTATTATAATTAAATGGCTGTGAAAGAATAAAATATTATCAAAATGATTATCTTCAGCACGTATTACGAATGAATGAACAGCGCATACCAAGAAGAATGTATAATTATAAACCAAAAGGGAGAAGAATGTTGGGAAGACCATTGAAGAGATGGAAGGACCAATTCGACCTATAATGAGATCGGAACAGGCCATTGGGCTTGATCCTTGTTGTTGATGATGATAATTAAATGGGAGTATGTGATGACTTCGGAACTTAATTAGGAATTGGATTGAATCAAACTGTTAAGAACTAAGCGCGGCGTAGTCGAATGGTTAAGGCAAGATGCCTTGTCGCAGAGCTACTGGACTTGGGCTGGTTCGAATCTCCATGGGAGCAGAAATTTTATCATGAAATTTCGACCAGTATGGGACCGGTGCCCACCCAGCTCCTCACGGAAATTGGGTAGCTCAGACCTATTTTCTATGCTTTATTTTTACAGTAAAAACAATATCCTTTCAAGTTAAGATTTGAATTATAACACTAATAACATGCGTTATTAAAGAGAGTCCTTAAATGAAATACTAAGTTAAAAAATAATCACCAAACAGAATTTAAGTGGGTAAAAAATGAGTAATTGTCTTATAACTCTACAGATCCTCGTGTTGGCGTGCTTGTCTGCGAATTTTTATCGTCCTATACAACAACCCAAAAATCAATCCAATTGTTCGCAATATAGGAGATATGCTACAGCGACATACTGTTCATCGACGAATATCCCCCCCCCCCATTGGATGGACCCAGGCACATGAGATGAGTGCAATACTACAACTAGAGTAGTGTGGCTCATTCCGTGTTACCGGCGTTCGGACTCTCTCTTGTCCGGCCGCGCGGTTTACGATGCCCTGATGTAGAGAGGAAACAACCACATCTCATATCCAAACCATCGCTGTGGTCTCGAGGTAGCGGGCCCGAGTTCGATCCCGGGGAGAGGTTCTTATCGGGGTTTTTCATCATCTGTAAGACAAATGCCAGGGAACTTTAAGGCCCAAACGGTCCCCGAACTTCATATGGCCATCGCAATCATCATCATCACCCGTCATATATCATCGGGGCAACATAACCCCGCCTTCCAGGCGCCCCAACCTCAGAAGTGGGTTACAATTACGCCAATGCCAGGAGAGAACACCATAAATGTCCAAAATGACAACCTGGGGTATTAAATATAAATAAATAAATAAATATATATATATATATATACACACACACACATATATCCAAGTCACCTCGATTCTTCGGCATAACATCGACGCCATTTAATAACACTGACTATGTGAGGAAACCCTAAACTGATAACCGCTAAGGAATTTGACTCGTAAGGAACCTCAATCGGTTCCAGCAAGCAGCACCCTTGGCGATGCTTAATCACCGCCATCACTCTGCAGAATCCACCAAAAGACTAGTAGTTATCATAGTCGCCTGTGATTACCATTCTCGCCTCTGGTTCCCAGGGTTACGGGTAAAAACCCAGCCGAATCGACGAATTTTATCACAGTGTAAACATTCTGAATATGACTTCATTCGAAAAGGAAGTAAAACCGTAGGTCCCGTGTAGTAAAAATAAATCCTAAGAGTCATCTGAAGAAATTGAGTGGTTCTTTCACAATCATATTTGAATTGGACGATGTTATGCATCAACCGGCTAGGCTCCATAAAAATCTGGATCATGAATTAAGTGTACGCACACGTTTAGTCCCAAATCTTTAAATATAGCGCATAATTACAGTAAAATGTAAACGCCATCAGTCCTATCAGAGATTCTGTATTTTGTAACAAACGGCTATGAAACTAGATCTTCAAAAATGTTACTCTAAATATTGCATCATGCAGTTAAGCGCCAAACGTTCCCGCTCTTAAATTGTCGATGTATGTCAAACAAGTAAAATAACTTGGCAGAAACCAGTGTTGTTAGTTTGGCGCTACAATAAATAGAGAAGATTGACTTAAACTTTAAACTATTTTTCTAGAAATTTACATAATGGCGCATAGTAGGTTGATGCATAACGCCGTCCAATTGTCTGCACTAATGCTCCAAACTGTTAAAAAGAGCCATTAAATAAAATTTATATATATATATATATATATATATATATATACATAACTTTATATATATATATATATATATATATATATATATATATATACCAGGAGTTTTAATTCGTTGACATCTGTAGGTAAATACGCGTAACTAAATTAGTTTGGTTAAGAAACTCCTGCTAGGGAGCACCCACGTCCATAGGCGGGACGTATAAGGTATATACACATATCGGGAGTACGATAACGTGATAAAAAACTTGACGAGGAAACTAACGCGATTGGAAATAAAATTCTAGCACGAGTTTGTGTGCAGTGTTGTAGGGCTAAAAATGACAATTCCACGGCGAAACAGGCATAGCGATGATGACATTAAAGTACGGCAGAAGGGGAGCCTGTGCACATGTCACTATTTTGAGACGATTCTACAAGAGCTTCAGAATATACTGTGATTAAACAAGACTCTGGAAGTAATAATTAATAACGCAGAGTTTGTCTACCATACTACTCTCCAGTTTCCTCCCGGGTTTGCTTTATTTACTCGTAATTGCTTCACCAATTAGGTTCGTCCCGTAATTTTGTGCGCATAGGGGTGATAAATAATTGGGTGTGGGAGACATCTTGGTTGCAGTAGTCATCATTTGATGTCATATTCCAAAAGGGAAGTTACTGCCAACATCCATTCATTGCCTTCATTCTGCTTCATCAGACTCGCTTTTTACTTCCTGCTATACCTTACTGATGATACGAATCAATACACAAAAAGAGAGCAAACGCTTTTAACGAATTTAATCATGCTAACAACTAAAATTAACTTCAGCACGGTCTGAAATTAAAATATATAATGTTTATTCATGTAGCAAGAAATGCAGAGTCCTTTTGAATGCCTGCCAGGAAATTGGATTATATAAGTCTAACAAATTATGACAAATTAAGGCCTATAGAAAATAATCCTTATGAAAAAGTGAAATTATTCATATGTCTAAAATCATTGTTAATAAGTAAGAACTGCTTTTTTTTTGTCTAACTAGGCCTACCGTACCTAAATAATGCCCTCTCTTCGTATATCAAGGACTGCCCGACTCAAAAAACGCACTAAATATTCCCTTGATAAAAAAATAGCCTATATACCGTTAACCGCGTTTCATTTATACTTTATTATTCTTTAATATTTTACACTTTCTTTACCAAGCCAATTACTTAATCAAATTATTATTATTATTATTTATTATTATTATTATTGGGGCTTGTCCGTTTGGAGAATCACTGAGAAACATTCGGCCACACTATTCGAAATATGATGGCAGAAGCATTGTGAGATTATGGATACACAGTTTATGAGGAGGTTCATGGTGTGGCCACCAATGGAAGTAATAGACGAATAGATATTATTGCATTTAGATCATCTTCTAAAATTGGTATGATATTAGATCCCACAATCCGTTTTTAGACTCATAGTGGTCAACCTGAGGAAGTTAATTGTGAAAAGAAAACCATATACGAGAGCCAACAATTGACTATTACAAAGATAAATACCGATTAGATTAGATAGTATAACTGTCACAGGATTGATGATCGTGGCAAGAGGTACTATACCAGGATTCTTAGTTAAATTTTGGAATTCCTTAGATTTGGACAGGGTGTATCTTTCTAAAATTGCCATCGCTGCCATTAGAGGATCAATTTCAATTTTAAGAAACCATCTTTACAAAATGTATACTTTATAGTATATATACTTCAATTACAATTTGAAAAAATTAATGTATTTACAAAATGTATTTCATCAATTTCGAAAATTAATTGTCTGTATCACTTTGTCCTTGAGGCAGTCCTCTAATGAGAAAAGTTGTATATAATAAAAAGAATATTATTATGTTTCTTCTTGTCAACTCTATATTGTGTAGCCTATGCCTATTATGTTTTATTAATCAGCATGTAGATAATTCATAATTATTATAATGTATAATTTAACCTTGGTGAAGTGGAAGAGAAGAACACCAGGTAAAATAAATAAAGATTAAAATTTATAAAACAATAATCGTGTGTTTAGTACTCCAATGGGCGAGAAACATGGTTTCTTCCCTCTTTAAGGGAAGAAAACAAGGGCAAAATATTTGAAACGAGAATCCTAAGAGGAACTTTCACTCAAGAAAATAAAGATGTTGATCAGTGAGTAACTTCATTACGTAGAGCCTATATAGTGGTCCTAACATTGTCAGGGTTATTATGTTTAGGATATTAAGACTGACACGTTATGTACGAGTAGCTCTAAGAAACAACATAACAATGGTGGGCAATGAAAACCTCGTAACTCCATTTTGGTAAATTTTACAGGAGAAACAAATAACTGTTTTAAATTATTATGAAAATTGATTCAGCAATAGTTCCCACATATTTTACTACAGAATACAAGTCAAGTAATTAATAAATTTGAAGTCCGTGTTCTCAACAGGTTATGCATCACATATTTCTGGTATGGCTACTGGAGTTATGTGGTTTTCAATGACTGATGGAGTGACGAGGTTTTCATTGCCTATCGTCGATAAATGAGAACATCTTGAGGAAAAGTCCATTAGGAAGGCATACGCGTATGCGAGAGGATAATATCCGGATGGAAGTATATATCCGAAATATTATGTGACCAGTTTAACTGAGGATAGAGACAAGTGGAGAATTTTAGTAAATGAGGCCTTGTACCTATGGGTTTCAGAAGTCATTGCGTTGGTTAATTCTAATTCATATGTGATAATCATACAGCGAATTAAGCTTTTTACTAACAAATATTTTTTTGTGATGTTACATTAGTGAACAATAGCTGATTTTATAGCATAGTAAGCAGGCCTAAATATACTGTACGTTTAAAAGTACAAAACACAATTATAGATGACTGACATATAATGTAGTTCTAAACAGTCAAAGGTCAACAGACCACGAAGGTTCATGGGGGAATGGAAGCAGCCCTACACTTCGGCTAACTTGAATACACACGAGCAAAGACAACCTTTTCCACTGCCTGGAGTTGAGCCCGGGCCAATTCAACCCGTAATTAGAGGCACGTAAAACTATATTATTTATCTAAAAGTAGACCTATATGCCTTTTATTAAAATAACCTAGGCTTTTAAATTGAAATGGTATAGTAGAGTTTAAGGTTACAATCTCATATTAATAATTATTGGAGGAGAGTTTGGAAATAACACAATAAGCCTATATCTGGTACAATAGCTAGGGTACATAATTTATATGAAACTATGTACCGTATCTCTTAATACGCCTAAGAACTTTTCATAATAACTGAAACTATGTTTTTGAGCCAGGGTCTACTAAAGGAAAATCTTGCGGGAAAGGTAACAATTTTATAATTTTATACTATAATATTAATTTTAAGAAAGACAGTTGTCTTCACGAGATTTAGATCCAGACTCTCTATATAAAGGAAAACATTGTATCTGAACCAATAGGATACTATACTCGGATCAACGTTTATGTGCCCCTACAGCGCCGATATCGTTCTTAGAAAAGTATACGTCTACACTCACACCATTTCACCGCACTCCCCTATCCCTACGTCAAACGGCAGCCACGGTAATATCCAGTAGAGATGTTGCCAAACTTTCCCCAGTGACATGCCTCTTGAATATTGAATAGTGCAAGGTTGGGGTTGAGTTGACAACACTGGAGTACAAAAAAAAAGAGAGAAAAAAGAAAGAAAGAAAGAAAGAAGAAAGAGAAAGAGAAGAGAGAAGAGAGAGAGAGAGAGAGAGAGAGAGAGAGAGAGAGAGAGAGAGATATGGGAATGCAGGAAGGGAAATGATTTGCCGAGGCAGAAAAGGAAGTAGGCTTTAGTTCGCATATTTTACGGAGGCACAGGCCTGTTGGACAGACAATAGTCAGCCATGGTGTTATTACGAGTAATTAAAAATCAACTCACTGACAATGTCGAACCTGGAGATTCGTGAGGACATAATCTCTCCTCGCACCCATTTTTTTTACAATGGCTTAACAGCCTAATTTTGGGCCTTAGCCACTTCTTTGTTAGGAGTTACTATACCAAGTCAATTTAGTTACGCATATTTTCCGAAATATGTCATGAATGGTATGCAGTCAACATACCGATCCAATAAGACATCTAGTAGGCAACTAACGTAATGCTAGGATGAAAAAGGTCGGTAAATTTTGCTTAGAGGCCTCTTTATTCAGGCTTAAGGTTATGTTACGTTCTTGAAAATCTTCAGACTCGAGACGCACAGCTTGAAGTCCTTCCCGGAGGACTTCCTCCTTGCATTTTTCCATCCTAAAAAATCCCTGCCTTATGTGAACTAATTTTTTTTCAATTATTCCATAAATTATTCACGTCTTTGAAATCATGGTTAATGCTTTTTCTCCCATATTATTCTTGACCTAATTTTTTATCGCTTTCCCTATGGTTTTACATGAAGTTCCCATGTCTCTCTTTCATTCCTCTATTCTTGCCACATGATCTACCCAACGTAATCTAGAGACATAACTGTTCTTATTACATATGGTTTCCCATAAAGATAATGGAATTCAGTACATTGTACTTTCCTCTAAGAACCTGTCCATCTTTTTTTTTTTCCGTTCAAAAATGTTCCGAAGCTTTTTATTCACACATACTAGTAATCTGCTAACGTTGCACCACTTTTAGTTAGGCCTATTTTATATTTTCAACTTTAGATTTAGTTTTTTTAAGAAACTTCGTGTGTGTGATATAGCCTATATATATATATATATATATATATATATATATTTTAACTTTAGATTTAGTTTTTTTAAAGAAACTTTGTGTGTGTGTGTGTGAGAGAGAGAGAGAGAGAGAGAGAGAGAGAGAGAGATAGAGATAGATAGGCTGAAGGAGGTGATTTTGATAGATCCAAAGGGACATTTTAATTTGCCTTAGTTGACAGTGGGCCTACTGGAGATGTAATTGCTATGATAATTGTCACGGATGAAAAAGCCGTCAAGATGGTAGCACCGCGGGGAGTCGTCATATCTTTGGCCGTTACAATACAGCAGCTGCAACCCTACATAATTATGATAACGCCACCGGCAAAGTCTACTGCAGTTAACTCTTCAATTTCTTGTAGAGTGGAAACTAATTCAAGTATACTATGAAAAAACAGCATTACTTCATTCAATGAATGTTTATTATTATTAATATTATTATGAAAAAATCCAAGGAGCAAGTCCTCCGGGAGGGACTTTAACCGTGGGTCCCGAGTCTGAAGATTCTTAGGCTCGTAAAAATCCTTAAGCCTGCATGAAAAGGCCTCTAAGCAAATTTTACCGAATTTTCCCGTCCTAGTACTACATTGGTTTCCTAGACGTCAGTACGAGGCGGAACGCTGACCACGGACCACTCAAATGACATCTATACGAAAACTCTCTATTAAGGGAAACATGGGCTTACAAGATACAAAAATATTATTATCACCCAGCCAACCTAGACTCATTTTTGAGATTTAGGCTCTGCCTGTCACAAACCAGGAGAAATGAGGAGCGACGGAGGAGTAACAGCTCCTTAAAACAGGATTCATCCTGGCCCGGATGAGAGTATTCTGTCAGGGCTCCTTGCCAGGATACGGCAATCGCTGCCATATACGGAGACGTTGGTTCGTCAAAGACTAGAAGAAGAAAACCTTGAAAAAATCACCTGGTCCTCCAGGTTGAGGGTTATAACGATGGGCCGGTTCCCCGCCTAATGGAAAAAATAAACTATGCTAAAAACCCAATGTGAAGAATATAGGCAGGATTGACCATCTACGACAAAAGTTTATCAGTGGATTCAAAGAGTGCATCGGAGTATGGTGGCGAGAGGATTAAAGAGAATGATGCAGAGGATAGGGATTTATGGAGTAACATTTGCAATAGGTTATAGGAAAACTACTGTATTGTAGAAAAATTCCTAATAAAGATTATTAATATACTCATCATTTTCTTAGTTTAACCTCTCTCTTTGGAGTTTTTATTACGAGGCATACGCCTCCCGGCCTTTGGGGACACGGTCGTACAGAGAGAAATGTTTAACTACATACGTTTACATAGTTTTTGATTACACAAGGATACGAAGGGCTTCATCAGATGAGTGATCAGCTCAATGCCGGGGTCAACTATGAGACAACACGAACATTTTAAAGCAAGATACCTCATATAAGAAACTAAACAAATACGGTTGTCAGATGGTGTTAAAGGACCATTTGAGACTTAAAGTTTCCAGACATTTGTCTTAGGCCCACAGTTAAGAAATAAATAAAAAAGAAAAAATCACACCTTTAAGTCATTTAGGATTTATGGAAAGCCCTGTAAATAATGAATACCATTGAATAAACCCAGCTATGATTGCAAATACCTAATGCTGGTAGTGAAAGTGGAAAAAGTAAAACAGTAATTCCTACTGCTCAAACAAATAGTGGAATCCGTCCTGGCTTCAAGCTTCCTCCCAAAATTAATGATTATCCAATCTATACTATTTAACTGATCCCCCCTAATCTCCTCAATAATAGTCATAATATCTCCAAGCTCAAAAGAAATATAATCACATCCAAAAAATATATCCTAATCCCCCCAATAATAATAATAATAATAATAATAATAATAATAATAATAATAATAATAATAATAATAAGGGTATATTAACATAAAAAGTGGGATTAAGCTTCTCTCAAAAAACAGATAAAAAGTGAAAAATCTTATTCTTCTAAAAGTGCAAACTAATTGTACGACCTGGGATGGAATATGAACTCCATGCGATGTTAAAAGTAATCCACAACGGTGGATAATATTATTGAATCACACCAAAGTTACATGAAGCACAATAGCTGATTAAATCAACTTTTATAAGATTCATGATGTGTTCCGTTGAGGTTTATTCAAAATTAATATAAAATTATAGAATATTCAACTGAAAGGTCCGTCTCCTCAACTTAATTATCATTTAACTGTAGCGCTTTCGGGACTTGTCCCATCATCGGCAGGATTCAAAACTGGTGTTTCACTGAAGATCTGGTAGAGGGGGTTGCATGTATTGGGTTCGTTTTCGTTTATCAGGCTGTCGTTGTGAGCTGCTTTCATGATTTCCATCTCTTCGAGTACGTACTCGAAGAGATGGAAATCATGAAAGCAGCTCACAACGACAGCCTGATAAACGAAAACGAACCCAATACATGCAACCCCCTCTACCAGATCTTCAGTGAAACACCAGTTTTGAATCCTGCCGATGATGGGACAAGTTCCGAAAGCGCTACAGTTAAATGATAATTAAGTTGAGGAGACGGACCTTTCAGGTGAATATTCTATAATTTTATATTAATTTTGATTAAATCATGGAAATAAAAATAGTAGTACTGATAAATATGAAGTAGCAGCTAATGATTACTCTGAATTCGACAGTCAGATGAAACTATTCAGCTTGTATCACTAAAATATACCATTGCGTCTTGCGCATTGTTCAGAAATTTCCGTTCAATATAACGAGTATTAATAACAGCCTTTTCTAAGCGAATATGCGATTATATAAGTTCAGCGACAATAAGGCTGGAATGAAGTTTCATAGGAATAACACAAGCGGAGCTCAGCAATACTGTATATTATGCATTATCCCTTTCTCCAGATTCCACTACAAAATCTGTGTATTCTATGCTCATCTAGGCGCCCTTTGTGTAAACTCTTTCCCCGCAAATCGGCCGCGGTGCACAGGTGGTTATGCTTCTTGCCTTTGGTACCAAGGGTCGCGGGTTTGAAACCTGGCCGGGGACGACGGCTTTTTTTTTTTAGGATGGAAAAATCCAAGGAGCAAGTCCTCCGGGAGGAACTTTAAGCCGTGGGTCTCGAGTGTGAAGATTTTCAGGCCCGTAAAATATATTTTTTGGTAATTATTTTCTTTGTGTAAAATTTTTATGTCATTCCATTCCATTTTATGAAATGGAATGACATAAAAATTTTACACAAAGAAAATAATTACCAAAGAAGATTAATAGCAGAAATGGTCTATATAAAAAAGAACAAAATAAAGCATTAAATAAACAAAAAGATTTAAATGAATGGCGTGGAACATATGATTCCTTGCTGAAATATTTGTAATTATAAATTTAAATTTTAAATTTATTCATTTAAATATGTAAATATACATAAAAAAACCTGAAATTGTCTTGGTGATGTAACTACATATTATAAATTTATAAACAACCATGTCTTGAAAATTATCTCACATAAGGAGATTGAAACATCGACTTAATAAATTTATGTTTTGACTGAGATAACGTTTATTCCTTTGTAATTATGAAAACATTAATTTTTCATCCATTCATTGTGTTTAAAATGTTAATAGGCCTACAATTTTCGGCCATTTGAGGAGAAAAGCTGATATACGTATACAGAGAAAGCTGTAATTACAGTATTTTTTCTTTGTTAATATAAATTAATAAAAATATTCTTGCCCGAATTTAGATTTTATTGCGTCTAAAAGACATCTGCAACAGCACACAGACCTACATCCATCCATAGTAATTCTGCCCGAAGGCAGGTCCTTCACTGCAATCATAGCATTTTCATGCTATGCTTACAGCTTTACTAGGGAATCGTAGGTGTGGTAGCTTCCCGTTGCTTTCCACACCGGTGAAGGATGATGATGGTGATGATGATGAAGATGGCCATATGATTTCGGGGACCGTTTGAGCCTTAAAGTTTTCCTGACATTTGTCTTACAAGTGAGGAAAACCCCCGATAAAAACCTCACCCAGAAAAACTGCCCCGACCGGGGATCGAACTCGGGCCCGCTGCATGATAAGGCAGCACGCTACCTCGAGATCACAGCGGTGGACACAGACCTACATAGTGCAGTAATAGAGTAGCCTAATAGTAGACTGCAAAAAGCGATACCTTTTTTTTTAATTGCCGCAAAATAATTTGAAATCCCTGACGCAGTTATATTATATGATACATTTCTTTTTAGAATTTGAAACTTTTTAAAACTTTTTCTGTTTAGTTTCTGAATAATAACAGCAAGTAGAAGATTAGCATAAATGACGAAATGGTGTTATCGCCACACTCTCCTCAGCAGCATTGCATAATACAGACACAGCATCATGTTTATACGCCTCCTTGGATGCATATTGATTCGCAACCTAAGAATCTCCTAGGTAAGTCATTTTGGATATGGGCTTATTGAGTAAAGCGGATTATGACAACATAAAAATTAACAATTTTACCTACGGTCATTTAGGCTACGTGTCAGAAAAAGTAAAGAGGTGAGTTAAAAAGAAAATGGTGAACTCCAATAGAGGAAAATCTATATCATCAAATTTAATTAAAAACGTATGGGGCTAATCTAAAGGCTTCTCTTAACTTCTTGTGTTGTACATTGCGGTCTTTATTTTGAATTGCAAACGGAGAACTGCAGCATGAACAAACTTCCTTGACAGTTTAATAACATTTCCAATTAAATCGGAATAATGCACACTTGACCATAATTCACTGTCGGGATTTCAATAAGAAAAGTTTTGAATGACCCTTTCACATTTCAAGTAGATAGAAACACCTCAAATCAGCTTTATATTTAGACGTTCCTTCTTTTAAGTAAGTTAGAGATACAGAAGTTCCCACGGAAATCCTGACGAAAGTTACAATAACTATTGAATTACTGTCATAAAAATCATTAATTAATTATCATGGGTACATTCTATGGGAATGCCGACACCCCCTAGAGAATAAAATTCAATTGCAAAGTAGTAAACTTCAGAGCGAAAAAAAAAACTATTGAATTATACCCTAGAGAATAAACTTTATTCTCAGATGTTTTGAAAAGCCATGAAATAGTAATAGCAAATTCAGAAGATAATCTACAGAATGGTCTGTATGAACTTAACAAAATTACAGAAGAATATGGATTGAAGATATCTACAGAGAAAACAAATATTATGGCATTTCAAGGTGTAGATCCTGTCAGAAGTAAAATTGTACTGGACAATAACATTTTGGAGCAGGTGAATAATTTTACATATCTAGGATGCAATATCTCATATGAAGAAGAAAAGGATGTAAATGTAAAAATATCTAATTTTTTAAAGAATTTTAGGGTTAATAAATTCTATCTTCAAGCCACAGTTAGTCCAAAAACATTCAAGACTAAAAGTGTATAAAACACTGGCTCTTCCAACTCTTTTGTATGGTAGCGAAGTATGGACGTTGAAACAGAAGGATATACAGAGACTTAGATATGCTGAAATGAGATATCTTCGGAGGACTGTAGGATACACACTACTAGATCACAAAAAAAAAAAAAAAGAGAAGACATCTTAGAAGAATTACACATGGAATCTTCAGAAAACAAAATTTCTGATTATAAGTCAAGATGGATGCAACATGTTCATCGAATGGAAGATCACAGGATACCCAAAAGAATGTTAAGATATCAACCTGCAGGAAGAAGAAGACCAGGACGTCCACTCAAAAGACTTTTGGATGGTGTTTCTCTTGAGGTCGAAACAGGTCAACAAATTGCCTAAATTCGTGAATGTACTATGATGAAGTTTTGAAAAGCTATGATATAGTTATACAATTCCACTTATTCCATCCTCATCCAAGATGTCAAACTGAGATGCAAAATTTGGCTCGTTTAGGAGTCCTGGAAATTCAGTTTTAAGGGTTTTGTAAAGCTGTAAAACAAAAGTCAAGATTGTGGAATGAAATACAAAAACATAGTAGATATGATTATTGAGAAAACATGAGGTTTTCTATCACTTTATATTTACATAAATAAATCACTACTTAGACAATTGAATGTCGAAACATTTCCATCCTGTATTGGAAAGAGGATAGTGAATTTGAATTTCTAATATAAGGTGGTTGCAAATGATACAACCACCATACCGATAGCAAGACACACCTAAATAACAAACATATAATCAGAAAATGTATTTGGGCATACGCTATACATTATGACATATGCCTGCCAAAAACTGTAACTGAATTTAAAGTTTAAACTGTAACTTAATTTAATAGAGTACCTGAATAACTTATACCAACATATATACACACACCATTTTTGTGTTGCAAAATTATACAACCACTGAACCTAATAATCAATGAACGAACCATGTTTGAAGACTACTTTAAGAACACGATCACATGCTATTTACAAACTTCTGCAGTATGGACACCTTCGTATTTTCTAATGCACAGGTATTACTGCTGCCTGCAACTCATCAGCGTACTACAGTAATACACATATCTAGAGGTACATCAAGATTTAGATCAGGATAATTTGTGTGCCACTCCATTACATGTATCCTATTCTATTCTGCAGAAACCATTCCTTTCTAGAGTTTGCAATATGAATGGATTAATTATTATGTTGGGATATACAAACTGGACCTCCAATCACCTCCCCAAAAGGTGAATATCTAGTAGATCTTGATAGCATTTATTCAGCCCGTAGGGAAGGCTACATTTGATAGCCCGTCATAACCAAACATAGCCTATACCATTAGTGACTTATCTCCTTGTTGATGTTTTGAAAAATCTGCTCCTGTTTCCACAAATCATGTCAATAATAGGCTGCCCATCCCGCCCATCTAAATTGATTTTTTTTTCCATCACCGAATAACAGGCCCTACTTGTTTCCAATCGGACTTCCTAGTCATATGCTGCTTTGGCCAGGCTACACGTCACGTCTTGCTTCGAGCGATCATTCTAGATAACGCAGGCTTATGCACATTGATGTTGGGATCTTGAGCTAATCTTCACAGAGAGATATCACCTTACACACCTAATTCAGAACTTAAGACTTTATCCCTTACAAACGATTAAAATTTCAATTAATTTTCATAAGAGAAATACGTATACAATTAAGTTAATAGACCAATGAATAATATATAGATTTCCCTATGCTTAAAATAAAATTTAAAAAAAGAATAGGCTAATACATTTTACATGTATGTAGGCCTATGTATCATTATTATTTGTCATCTAATAAGACCCAACACTTACAAAAGGAGCAGGCAATTTTAATGAAATTAAATCACTTCATAATGCAATTAAATGTATTCGATGGAAATAAAAAATAAATAGTTACTTTATTGATTGTAGTTAAGGGCGCACATAAAACAGAACAAATCGTATCTTAACGTTAATTGAAAACTTCATATATGATTACCCTTTGTAATGTTACGGAATGTAAAATGTTGAATATATACTTTAGATTAGAAATACGGCTCTATAAATAAAATAATACATAAAATATTAATATCACGGGAAAAGAAAATAAAAAAAGACGAGCGGCGAACGATGCAATTTTATACAAATATATACATACCAGGGATTATCGAATTAATTTTAATATCTGGATTAAATAGTATTTTATAGCGAAAGAATCTCTCAAATGAAATATATTTTAGAAACATTAAAACTGAGCCAACTCTCGGACTGGCTGATTTGTAAAGGGAGAATACCTGCGTAAGGACCACTAAAAATCCTAGAACTCCACTTGAAATCCGTGCATATGAATCAAGAGATGTTAATCCCACGTACAACCTGGAATTACAAAGTTACATTTCGGAAGCGAACCAGATTAATTTTTAAGCCTACGAGTGTACCTTTCCTGCTGCTGGTTTTTGGGATCAGAGCTTCAGATTCTCATCCCATTGCCTACCTCACCCCCTGTGGCGAGACGCCTCTTATCACGGCGGGTTCCCGCCACCCCATGCCTTTCCCTTATTCCTGCACTCGTTTGTTCGCTAGCAACATTTGGGATGCTGTATGGTTGCCTAGCGACGCTCTGGAGCACTCGAGGCGTTCCCCCGTTACCATGACAACCGTAGCCGGTGGACAAATCGTGAGGCCGAGCTCTTGAGTTGAGTGGCAGCGGGTCAAGAGCACTTGTGGACCATGCTAGGGGCTAGGGGGCTGCTACCGGGCCCCGGGTTCCGGCCGGCTGAGACTTGCAGAAAATGAACGTACCACGAGGTGCTGATGGATGATGATGTAGCATACTATCTCTCTCTTACTCAACAACTTGAGGGTGTGCTACTTTACCAAGATATCGTTAGGTTTGTCACCTAATTCATTTCTTTATGTTAAAGCAAAATTACCAAAATAAACATATTATAAGATAGAATTGAATATAACATTAACGTAAATGTAATATTTTAGAAATTAATAAAATTAATTTATCAAAATTACAACATTTATATTTGTAAACTTCCGTAGGACTTCGCCCCGGAGGGTCATGAGGCACCCTATCTTCCTTGGTGCAGATATATGGGACTAATGTTTGTTACAGTACCTATGACTTTTTTACGGAATATATCAGTGTATGGGATCGGCGTCCACCAAGTATTGTCAGGATTTGAATAACTACAATAAGTATTGACTTTATATTGAGAAACCCAATCACGAGACTACAGGATCCGTCATTCAGATCATATGTCATTCCTTTACTGTCTAATGGTTCTACGTCTCTATGAGTGGCAGACAGGGCCCCAGTCGCGCCATGAAATTAAAATTTGTATAGGCTTACTCTCACAATAATTAATTTAGTATGAATTACATAAACAAATTCGTATGGCAAATGTCTATGATGAAAATTACTAGGCCTACTCATAACTTAAAATAACTCCCAGTTCTGTAAAGAACTGCCCAGAATAAGACTCAACAGTATTCTTAAAACGTTTTAACTACTTTCATCTACAATAAAAATACAGAAGTATTTATGTCTACAACGTCAGCCTTTAACCTTGTTGATCTACGGCTAGTGCCACCTGAAGTTCGTGTATTATGCTATTATGTATTACAGCGACTCTTGTCCCAACTCTTTAAAAAAAAGATAAACTGCAAATATATAAAACTGTTATTCTCCCAGTTATATGGATGCGAAACATAGACTCTTACTTTAAGGAAAGAAAGATGATTACGAGTATTTGAGAATAAAGTGCTTAGAAAAATGTTAGGGCCAAAAAAAGATGAACAGAAAGGTGAAAGGAGAAGACCACATAATGGTGAACTATATGGCATGCATAGGAAGCCAGATAAAATAAGAACACTTAAGTCTCGTAGATTGTGATGGATAGGAATGAAAGAGGTGCATGGAAACTTCTTGTACGAAAACCAGAAGGAAAACACCCAGTTTGTAGACCAACAATGAGGTGGGAGAATAACATTATTCATGAATTGAGTGAAGAAGATTAAACAGGGAATGATAGGAAAACATTAGTTCCAGGAGAGCTTATATCTGCGCGGTTACGAACCTACAGGTTCGATAGAGCCAGTGAGTCAGTAAGATCAATGAAACTTTATGGGCGAGGAATATTCAAGGATGTGACTTCGTTTGGAGGGGAAGTCATCGACTGGAGCTACAGAAAAAGGTAGCACATTAAAGTACCTTCCAATCTAGAACGTTTATGACTACTCGTACAACCTCCAAACAGAAATAACCTATGTATCAGTAACGGTTATCAATATCTTCTTTTAGGTTTGACTAGAGTAATCCCTGTTTGTCAAACAAATCGGAACATGAAGATAACAGACACTGGTCCCATCTCACAGGTGGTCTTTCGGATAGTCTTCTCCTTCTAGGTGGTCCAATCTTAAACCAACCAGTTCCTATCTATTTCTTTCTACGCGTTCCTCCACTTCTTTCTTGGTTTCAACCATTTGATTAGCCCTACATCTGATCCTATTTATCTCTAATAGAATCATACGTTTGTCGGTCTGTTATACTGTAGTTATGTTTAACTATCAATATCAATATTTTCGAATATGTATACATGGCACAAAGATTAGGGTCGGCGTAGGTAGTCGAGTGGTTAAGGCAGGAAGCCTTGGCGCAGAGCTACGGGACTTACGCTGGTTCGAGTCTCCATGGGGAAATAAATTTTATCATGGTATTTCGGCCAGTATGGGACCGGTGCCCACCCAGCATCGTGAGGAATTTGGGTAGCTACAATAATTAGCAGTTCCAGGTTGAGAAAACCAGCTATAACGGCTGGGGGACTCGAAATGCTGACCACATGTCACCCCTACACTAGCTGATGATCGTCTACCTCTGTGATTGACAGATGTGGATGTGAGGCCAGCAGCCGGATGGTAGGCTAAGGACCTTCTAGGCCGGTCATGCCAGGAGTAAGGAGACGGTTTCGGATACTTTGAAATTTAGAATGGGTTAAAAGAAGGAGATGCGCTATCTCTTCTACTATTACATTTTGTACTAGAGCATGTCATCAAATCTTTAGAGAACGAAGGTCAAACTCAATTATATTAATAAACTGTTACGGCAGTTTATGGTGATGATGTAGTATTATTAGGCGATAGCGAGGAGATACTAAGGGCCAACACACACACAAACACACACTATTGAGTAACACTAAGAAATTGGGATGGAAGTAAACATCAATGAAACAAAATATATGTTCACATATAGAAATGCATTATATAAAGGAAATCGACAGTTCATGACAAATAAGGGAAATTTTGAAAAAAAGTGGCTGGATTCAAATACCTAGGAAAAATAATTACAAACAGGAATGAGATGCAGAGAAATTAAACAGGCTAAATTCTAAAATGCATGCTATCATGCATAACAGGGACTCTTGTTGTCCCAACTCCTTTCAAAAAACGCCTAACTGAAAAAAATATATAAAACTGTTATTATCCAACTATATGGATGCGAAACATGAACTCTTATTTTAAGGGAGGAGAAAAGATTACGAGTACCGGCATTTGAGAATAAAGTTCTTAGGATTTTTTATCAAGGAGAGACGATCAGACAGGCGATTGGAGAAGATTACATAATAATGAGTTACATGATCTTTAAAGGAAATCAGATTTAATAAAAATAAAGTTTCGTAGAATGCGATGGGCAGGACATGTGCTACGAATGGGGAATACAATATGGGAACGGAAGATTCTTGTAGGGAAACCAGAGGGAAAACGTCCAGTTGACAGACCAAGAATGAGGTAGGAGAATAAAATTAACCACGATTTGAGGGAAGTATATTATATAGGGAATGATTGGAAAACATTAGTTCAGGATAGGGATGCATGGACAGCTTATGACCGGGCGGCCATAAATCTACGAGCTCGATAGTGTCAGTGAGTTAGTTAGTTATTAATCTTAATATTTTAATTTCTGCTGGATTTAGTTTCCATTAGTATTTATTTGTTACTATTCTACTTTCTGTTGCAAAAGTTAGGATGGATCTCACCATTATTCATTTTCCTTTCCAAACTCGTATTTACTTCGTCAAACATATTTTAAATAGCTTACTATTTTTAGTGTTTTTATATTTTACTTTATATTTCTCTTTGACGATAGCAGTAATTTGTAATTTCTACCATTAAGTAACTTATATACATGCATATTATATTGACTGGCTGTTAATCCATATAGAATTCATATACCAATCTCTGTAGATACCAGTACTCATTATTGTTGGCTGAGGCTAATTGGAATTTCCGGATCCTTGATCTGGTCAAAAACCCTGATGGAACTGATATTTAACTTCTGGTGTGAATTTCGGTGAAGTCCGGAGGGTCTAACTTAGCCAAATCCACTCTCCTCACCTCCAAGTTGGGGCCCCTCGGGATCTTAAGATTTTAAGAATCAAAAGAGAGAGTGGGGTGTGGAAAGAAACGGGAAGCTACCACACCTATATATCCCTAGTAAAGCTGCAAAAAGCTTTTGAGATGCGGATATGGAGAAGAATGGAACGTATAAAATGGACAGACAAAGTAAGAAATAAAGATGTGCTGGACAGAGTGGGTGAAAGAAGAACAATTCTGGAACTCATAAAGAAGAGGAAAAGAAATTGGATTGGCCACTGGCTAAGAAGAAACTGCCTGCTGACGGATGCCCTAGAAGGAATGCTCAACGGAAAGAAAGTTAGAGGCAGAAAAAGACATCATATGATAGACAATATTAAAATAAATCGTTTGTATGCATAACAAAAAGGAAAGCTGAATTAAGGAAAGAGTGGAGAATGCTGAGCTTGCAGTGAAAGACCTGCTCTTGAGCAGAACACTATGAATGAATGAATGAATGAATGAATGAATGAATGAATGAAGACCCATCGTCTATGTAAAAATTTCATAGTCAATCAATTGATCTGGCGTTTACTTGATGAAAATTCATATTATTTATTTATTAAATAAAACTTTAATGATTTTATTTAATAAATAAAAAAATACATTGATCATTTGTTGTCCCATTTAATCAGATTTAAGTAGTATAGCCTTTATTATCATAATCATCTTCATCATCACTCCAGGGATTAGGCAATTGTCCGTTCCGACTTCATAATGCATCAGCCCAACGTCTTCTAGGTCTTCCAACATCACGTCTTCCTCTTGCTTGATAATTTCTTGCTAACAATGGATATCTCTCCTTACTCATTCCATCCATATGATCAATCCATTTCTGTCTGTAATTCGTGACCTTATCCTATAAAGGCTGTATTTTCAATTCTTCTCTTATATCCTCATTTCTTATTCTATCAAGTCTTGTATATCCTTTAACTTGTCTTAGGAACCTCATCTCCGCCGTCTGTATTCTATCCTTCTGTTTTTTTCATTGGTGCCCAAGTTTCACATCCATACAATATTGTGGGAACCGCCATAACATTATACCGTTATTATATTATTCATTATTATATTAAAAAGAGACCGTGTTTATTCTGCAGTTCTTCTACCATTACTTATTTTGAGTACCTATATGATCTTCATCTATCAATTTTATTATCATGTTTAGGCCTACTGTATTTTTATACATCAATATCTAAAATATGTACATCGTTTTGACTCGGTCGATCAATATAGCTTAAAAAAAAGCAATTATATTCCAATGGCATTTCTGAATATACCAGACTCAAATATACCTACTTATTGAATCAAGAAATCATAAATTGGACCTAATTGTAAAATATTAAAGTAATATTTGCTTCGGAACCCACGACTTAAAAGTCCCTCCCGGAGTACCTGTCCCTTGGATATTTTAATCCTAAAAAATCCATCGACCCCGGCCTGGTTTGAACCCGCGACACTCGGGTCTAGAGGCAAGGAACATAACCATTAAACCATCCCGGCCGATATAGACTAAGTGAACGATAAAATTGATTTTCTTTAATATGGCATCTATCCGAAAATAAGTTTAACTAAATTCTTCTTCTTCCTCTTCCTTTGGCTCTATGGTGCTCAAGAACCTAGGCATCCTTCATAACATCTGCTCATTTTTCCTTATTCCAGGCTTTCTGTCTCCATCCTTTAATCTTCAGTTGTCTTAAGTCTTCCTCAACCTTATCTAGCATATTTGTGCAACTAAATTAGTATAGTTGAATTTCTTCCCTGTCTCGTTGACAGATACAAGGATTTACAAGAAAATACACACAAAAAACACAAAAACGCACAAAAGCAAGCAGCACATGCACAAAAAACACACACACAAAAGCGCACGTACACACACAGAGACACATATACACTCAGATACGCACGCACACACAGACACACAGAGAGGCAGACAGACAGACAGACGGACAGACACACACTCACATACAGACAAACACATAGACATACAGACAGACAGGCAGACACACACTCACATACAGACAAACACATAGACACACACACTGGTATACATATACCCATCCATAGTAATTCAGCCCGAGGGCAGGCCTTTCACTGCAATCATAGCATTTTCATGCTATGCTTTGCAGCTTTACTAGGGAATTGTAGGTGTGGTAGCTTCCCGTTGCTTTCCACATCGGTGAAGGATGATGATGATGAGATGATAATGATAAGGATGATGATGATGACCATGATTTCGGAGACCGTTTGGACCTTAAAGTTTTCCTGGCATTTGTTTACAGGTGAGGAAAAACCCCGATAAAAACCTCACCCAGAAAAAATGCCCCGACCGGGGATGGAACCCGGGCCCGCTGCGTGAGAAACCACCTCGAGACCACAGCGGTGGACATATATATAGAAAGCAATAAAATTATATAAGAATAATAAAATATCATATATTTACAATATGCATTCAAATTGGTACCTAATGATAACTTCTTGGACCATTTAGGTTAATAGATAGGAAATAATATAAATATAAAACCCTTCTAAAAAAACAATCAAGTAGAAATGGATATAAAAAAATAAAACTTTTAAATGTAAATTGTGACAAATACTCTATGTAAGACTCTTTATGTGATGAGCATATACAAGATCCCTAAAAACTCTTGAATTTGAACCGGATTCCATGCCTCATTTTTTTCAAATACCTTTCTATAGCTATTTTTTTAAAGTGAAGGTGTTGACGTACTTAACTATCAAAAGAGAGGGTAATAGCCTACAAATATACTTAAAGAGTTACTAGTGGAGCATCAATCAAGTAATCAAGCAGAGAAGAGTAGTACTCTAGCCAGAGAGCACCAAGGTGAAGTTGAGAGAGAGTGAAATTATTGTATAAAAGTGCCTGCCCTGCGAACCAGTCAAGCTGTTGAGCTGCTCTCGTCTGACGGTTGGCCCAGCTACAGAAGGACCTGATAAGAGCACGGATGCTGTGATGGATGCTTTATTACAGATTGAGAATAGTACAAACTCTGCATTACTTTTTATCTGTATAGACATCATACATTCTTTCCATACCTTTAGTTTTTAAGTAAGCCTATTTTTTAAATACATGCAAAATATTCAGCAAGTGTTTTTTTGGCTTACTTATGATAATTTAAATCTGCATCGCATGCCTTTATAACATTTTAGGGAATTCCGAAGCAATGAGGCTATTGGGACTCATCATCATCATCATCATCATCTGCATTCATGGATTAGGTCTGTTGACCCGTTCCGACTTCAGCCCCTATCTTTCTAGGTCTGCCCACATTTCGGGTGCCTTTAGGTTTGTATTTTGTTATTTGTTTTGGATATCTATCTTCATTCATTCTGTCTATTGGGACTGAATCCATAATATATATATATATATATATATATATATGTGTGTGTGTGTGTGTGTGTGTGTGTGTGTGTCAGATGATTAAATAATAACCACCATAATCAGACTATAACACTCTAATTCAACCCAATAAGTTACTACAGACCTTATTGGTTACGCCAGTGTTCCCTTACGTACAGAGGATAGATGTTGCCAAACTGATAGTAACGATATTTGTTCGTTTAGGGAGGGGAGGAGAGGCAAGGTTAGCAGTACTTTTTCCAAATCTATGTAGCCTACTATAGATTTAAAAACATAGCTTTTCTTTTACGGCATGTAAACTAGTTTTATAGTAAATATGAGAGTCGACACTTTCACACAGGATAGTACAGATGCGCACGAGCTCAATGACAAGTGGTAACTGTTTTTTTTTCTTTAAGAGGAGGTGGCTTGAATGGCTACAACTTACAACTATGTACCTGCTGTGTTGCAATCTTCAGTTTTATATCAGGATTTCTCTCAAGAAAATATTGTTAAAATGGCAACCCAGTTCCCCATTCCAAACACACTTCTTGGGTTGAATCTGACTGTAGGATTGGTGGTTAATCTGTAGTGAAAACTAAAAAGAAATAGCTCTAGCGGCAGCAATTTTTAAAATGAAACTCGGTAGCCTATATGCCACTGAAATAAAACGAGAAAATGTATTCTTATAAAAATAAGTGAAATCCGATCATGAAGAAGAAAGGTTCACCTCAAAGGCCTTTTGTTTAAAACAAATTTGTCAAAGTGTAACTTACTTCCTGAACTTGAAAAGATAGTCACATTATACATAATTTTATGGAATATCACTTGAACATTTGTACGCTGATATTTACATTTTTATAAACGGCATATATTAAATGAATGTACAATAGACCATTTTAACAATTTATATAAGTAAATGATAAGTTATACCGTGCTGACCAACTATTCAACCATTGTATAATATATGTATTTATCACCAACATACATGTAAGCCTTTATTATCTGAAAGTATTATTTTATTAGTAGACGCGATTAAATAGATTTATTTGATCAAACTAACTCACTAGCGCTATCGAAGCCTTATGTTCGTGGCTGCGGAGACATAAACTCTATACACATCCCTACCCTGCGTTGATATTTTCAGAATCATCTCCTGTATAACTTACCTCACTAAAATTTGGTTAATGTTATTCTACCACTTCATTCTTGGCCTACCTACTAGGTTCTCTCTCTTTCTGGTTTTTGTACAAGGAGTTCCCATGCTCATTTTTATTCCCCATTCGTGCCATATTTTCCTGTCCTTCGCAGTCTATGAGATTTGATTGTTCCTATCACTACTGGTTTCCCATAAATAACATATATTTCACTGACATTTAGTTTTCTCCATCACCTGTCTATTAGTCTCTCTTTGGTCTAAAAATGTTCCTTCATCTACTTTGCCTTTCCCCCACTTATAGGTTTGCCTCTTCAGTTTTAATTTATTTCTATCATTCCAATCTTCTTCTTCCAAATTCCTATCATCCATTATAGTTCTGATATAGGTTTTCCATTTTCATCTTGGTCTGCCACGTTTATTTCTTCCAGGGGAGTGACCATTGGTATATATTTTTGGCCATCTTTTATTTTCCATTATTTGTACATGGTCATAACATTTAAGAGTTTGATTTTCAATCCTCTTAACAACAGATGTGGTGACACTAATTTCTCTCAAAACGAATTCATTTTTGATTTTATCCTGTCTTGTTTTTTGTTCTATGATAATCAACTTAAACTGTATTAATTATATTTTTTTGTGATTCCGTCACCAAGTTTCACTTCCATATGACAAAATATTCTGTATTATGCTCTTATAAATTTTCATTTTAGTTTCCTTTGTAATATTTTTGTTCCAAATTATTACATGTAATATCTTAGTTGCATTTTTTGCTATTGCAATTTTAGTTTGTAACCTATTTCACATGTACCTAATCTTGTAATTATTGACCCAAGTTATTTAAAAAAATCACATTTTTTTTATTTTTCTTGTTTTGAGTATGTCATCCACATCCTTTCCGAAACATATATAGGGCCTATTCTGTTTTCTGTAAATTTATATTCAGTTCCAATTTTGTATATTCTTCCATTAGTTTATTTATCATATAGGCCTATCTCATATCATCTTCATTTCCTACAAAAATTATTTCATCATTCTTTTCTTAAGAACTTTATTCTCAAATACTCGTAATATCTTCTCCTCCCTTAAAATAAGAGTCCATGTTTTGCATCCAAATAATATTACTAGAAGAATAACAGTTTTATGTATTGTCAGTTTAATGTTCTTTCATTAGACATTTTGCACGCAACAGTGAAGAAAACAATTATTTACAAAATAGGAGATATAATGGAACAATTTACTGAAGACCATGTTTTTTAGTTGAGCTCTGAAAAAAACGATGATATCAAGAAAAGTGATGTTGAAACGAATAAGCGACTCACAAGACGTGCACGCTCCCAAGTGGACCTCAGAGTGTTACTTAAAACATTTAGTAGGTACTACTCCTGGCCTTACAGTACAAGTACTCTCTTTCCCCTGAGTGGCCATCCACTAGCAACAAGAGCGCCGGCCCACGGAATCAGATCGGGCGTGCGACAAATCCAAAGTGTTTATCACACACACTCTAAAAATATTCGATTCCCACAATTTCTTCTATAGGTTGAACTTTCACAACTACATAATCTCTAACTAATATACCAGTCCATTTAAAAAATGTAATTTCTATGTAATATAACACCATAGAATTAATACAAATAAATTATAGACCCGGATGAATATAACATGAATGTAGAAAAATTCTCATACAAAGAATATTTCTATATATTATCCCTCAGATGTCGTTAACGGTCTTCATAGAAACACTTAAACAAAAGTAAAGACATTTAAATGACATAATTTGAAAACGTTTATTGAAAGTAAAGCTGCAATCATAGCATGAAAATGCTATGATTGCAGTGAAGGACCTGCCTTCGGGCAGAATTACTATGGATGGATATTCAACAATTTTCTAGGACTATTCCCTATGTACATCTATGATAATAATAATAATAATAATAATAATAATAATAATAATTTAACTTTTTTGACGAAGTCTATATGATTTAATTAGAATTAAAACTTTAATGACTTAATTTCAAAATTGATTATCATAAATAACATCAGAAATGGAATCCAACAATTTAACAACGTTACTTTAAGTTTGAAGTCCCCCTAAATGTTGCCTATTGTATTTATTTTAAAAGTCTTTATGCTACAAAACTAATACAAATCAAGAATATAATACAGATACTGTCTCATAAGTAATTTACTTTTTTTAAACAAAATTTTATTTGGAACGTTTCTGACAAGAAATTAAACTAAGCCCTACACCTACTCTTAAAAGTAGAAACCATCATATTCAATGGTTTAGAGCCATCTTCCAGCGAAGTTTATTATCCCGAAAAGATAAGAGTCACTGGTTTTTGATACGAAGAATACGTTGAGCAATACTTCCACAGCTTCAATCTTAATGGAATTTCATGCAAGAAATGGGCCATGGATCCAAACAGTTGTAATATGAAGATGCAAAATAAGGGCAGACCAGGGCTATATTATGCTGGGTGTGGTAGCACTTTGATTCCTCCCAATTTCTGAATTTGTATCATGATGTTCGTGCAGTATCGCATTGTCTTGCGAGAGAACTCAATGTCGGTTAACTATTTCCGTTTCAAAATTTCATGAACTCTTTCCAGTTGTGAATAAAGATACGCACCGACTGCACGCCCGTTTGGAACATATTTCCAGTGAATCACATATTCAAAATTCCACAAAACGTTACATTAAAAACCGACATAACTTATGAGACAAGTTAATAATTTAAAAACGAATATGGGCAAGTTTATTAGTACAGAGATTTAAATAAACAATTTTGTATAAATATCATATCATATCATATAATGTAATTTTCGGGGTTTATAAAAAAACACATGTACTATAGGCCTATAGCGAGGAGATACTAAAGGACAACACGCACACACTATTGAGTAACACTAAGAAATTAGGACTGGAAGTAAATATCAATAAAACTAAATATATGGTCACACGTAGAAATTCATTATATAATGGAAATGGACAGCTAATGACAAATGAGGGAAATTTTGAGGAGGTGGCTGAAGCCAAGAATCATTAAACTTAATTCCCATTAATAATTTAACAACCTTACCATTAATCAAGTTATATAATTTTCCTACAAACATTATTACCTTGACATTAGCATCCTATCTATTTTTGACCTTAATTGCAGTAGTTAAAATTATTAATATTTTTAAAGGACCTCTTCGTCACATAACATATGAATAAACCCTTACGAATATACCTAGGAACAATAATCACAAGTAGGAATGAGATGCACAAAGAAATTAAACATAGGCTCAATTCTGGAAATGCATGCTATTATGCATTGCAGAGACTCTTGATGTCCCAACTCCTTTCAAAAAACGTTAAGCTGAAAATATATAAAACTATTATTCTACCAATTAAGTTATATTATATGGGTGCGAAACATGGACTCTTACTTTAAGGGAGGAAAGGAGATTACGAGTATTTGAGAATAAAGTTCTTAGGAAAATTTTTGGACCAAAGAGAGATGAACAGACAGGTGAATGGAGAAGACTACATAACAATGAACTACATGGTCTTTATAGGAAGCCAGATATAATAAGAACAGTTAAGTCTCGTAGACTGCGATGGGCAGGCCATGTTGCACGTATGGGGAATGGGAGACTTGCATGGAAGCTTCTTGTAGGAAAGCCAGAGGGAAAACGCCCAGTTGGTAGACCAAGAATGAGATGGGAGAATAACATTAACTATGATTTGAGGGAAGTAGATTATACAGGGAATGATTGGAAAGCATTATCTCAGGATAGGGATGTATGGAGAGCTTATGTCCGTGCGGCCATGAACCTACGGGTTCGATAGTGCCAGTGAGTAAGTAAGTAAGTAAGTACTATAGGCCTATATATATATATATATATATATATATATATATATATATATATATATCGTAAAGGCCCATACGAATATTATCATCCCATATATGTCTAGGCTTTACTAATGTTTCTTTCTCCAAGATTTCAGCAATATAAAATTTACTTCTGAAATTCTCTGAATTAATTTTATTACGGCCTATATAGATATTGTTTTTCAGTTCATTGAACGAAGTTCAATTCTATGTCATCTATTTTGGAATTTTTAAAAGAATATTATTCGCATAAGACATTATAAAATATAAACTAAATTCTCCTTGTAACAAAATAAAATTACACGCGCTCTATATTAGCCAAGTAATGTGAACGTTGAGTGAGGCGAAATGGCAGTCGGCGGGCAGGCAGGCAGTCTTTCTCATTTTTTATACAAAGCTGGGAATCCTTGTATAATAACTTTATCATGATATTAATACTAATAATTTTAAAAATAAATATCTGTAATATTACAATTCGTTCAATTATGTGAGGAATAAATAACAATGATAAAAATAAAAATAGAGTTAAAAAACATGATACTAATATTTATTGCAATTATTTGCTAATATTAATATAGGCTACTTGTCAATAAATAAATTGTTAAACTCGTATATTAAGTACCATATTTCTTTGAAACGTCATACTAATGAGTTCCATTATCTATGAATTTGGATCGCTATAAAAACGATTTATGACAACAAATGAGAGAAGATTTGAAGATTGGCGGAATTCAAGTAAATAGGAACAATGCGATAATTAGAAAAAGAAATTAAAGGACAAACTGTAAATGCAAGCTATTAGGCCTATGCATTACAGAGACTCGCATCCCAACTTCTCTAAAAAATATTAAACTAAAAATATATAAAACGCTAAGAGGAGGAACGAGCAGATCTACTAGAAAATAGTGCAAAGAAAGTCGGACACTGAATGGAGAAAGCTAAATAACAGGTAGTTACAAGATCTTCAAGATAAATAAGGCAGAATAAGAACAGTTAAGTCTTACAGACTGCGATGGGCAGGATATGTGACACGAATGGGGGTTAAACAACGGACATGGAAACATCTTATAGGAAAGCCAGAGGGAAGGGGCCCGGTAGTTAGGTCAAGAATTAGGTGGGATAATAATGTTAACCATGATGTGAGGGAGACAAATTATAAGGGAATGATTGGAAAACATTAGCTCAGGTTTGAGATGTACGGAGGACTTAAGTCCTCGCGGTCATGAACCTCTCGGTTCGACAGTACCAGTAAGTTATTTATTTAGTCTAATTAAATACTAGTATTCTATTTTTCATCCGGTGCTAGTTAAGTGAATAACGATAGATAAAAACATCAATTTTATTGCGCATTTAAATGCCAACGAGCAAACATACATGCGTCATGATATTAGTGGTGACATTTCACGTCTCATAAACAATCTCGCCAGTTTCATGAACACTGATGCACCATAAACTTGTTCAGTGAAACGAAAATAGACAAAAGAATGCTGAATTACAAGTATCATTTTATGAATCTGGTGTAAACTTAAAACATTTTTCATTACCTACATGAAATGTCTTCGGGAAGTGATGCAGACAACTATCAAAAACTTTATGATGTATGGGTAACATTTCAAAATATTCTTCGTAATGTCAACGACTTACAATAAGATACGTGAGGGACGAGTCAGCTCAGACGTTGGCGTTTGATTCAGGTATTAGATAACTCCCAGGCTCACTAGCCTAGTTTTGTTTTACTCCTTAGTTTACATACATGATCAGAGCGAATGCTGGATTAATATTTCATCATCATGATTCATTTTATAACAAATCATTTCTATAATTTATCATGGCTGGTGGTCAGCGTTTTTTACTACAGTCCATGAGGTCCCGAGTTCGATTCCCGGTAAGACCAAAGGAATTTTTCCTTAAAAGGTCCGGAATTTAGGTTAAGTTTAGGTTAGGGACTCTATTTTTTAATATGATTTGAAGAAAATTATTGATATTGATATATTGGGATCAATGATACGGATTTTATCTTTCCTGGATCTTCATTATCATTTATCATCTATCACATCATTGGAGTAACGTAACTCCCCCTTCCAGGTGCCCCGGTCTAAGACATGGATTACTATTCCGTTAATGCTAGGGGAGAAAGTCAGAAATGTCAAATAATAATAATAATAATAATAATAATAATAATAGCTTTATTTACCTGGCAGAGTTATTACCTGGTGCCATTGTATAAAAAATAATAAATATGTAAACTTAAAAATATAATAATACACAGAATGGATTAGGCCCACACAACCCACTAATTAAAAACTCTTACGAAAAAACACACCGAAACCTAATATTTTACATGGAATTCAAACTATGATAATTTGCCTTTTCTCTTACATAATAACTTATAATTCAGATTCTGATCAATTTCATCTCGGAAATGAGTAAACCAAGTCACAGAATATAGCGTTCTGAGAAAAAATATTTACACGTAGGGTGTGCACCATAAGAAAAGTTCAACATGAGCTTAAAAAACAATACGGCCAGAGTATTTTAGAGTTTAATTCTCTCCTAATTGCAGAAATTAAGCACAGCCCGTTTTCCGGTCTTAACTTCATTACAGCAATTTTTCATATAATATCCATTCCACAAGCCCAAGGAATATGATATTCTGTCGAACATCTCTGCTACATTTGGAATCTGGCAACATGCGGTATCGAAGTACGTCATTAATGAGTACATATCTACACTTCCAAACATTACTATAAATAATAAAATTATCCCTTATTCTTCTTCAGTAATAGATCTTGGACTACATCTAGACGCAAATTTAACCTGGCAAACACAAGTGAAACACATGTGTAAAAAGACTTTCTCCATCTTACATTATCTTAGACGTTTAAAGAATTTTCTCCCAGTTTCGTTAAAACAAATCCTAGTGCAGAATCTTGTGTTACCACACTTCGATTATTGTGACATTATATATAATGATCTAAACTATGCCTTGTCGCAGAGACTGCAGCGTGTTCATAATGCTTGCATTCGATTCATTTTCAATATCCGCCGTTATGACCATATTTCCGAACACTTTAATAACCTCTCTTGGCTCCGTCTTACTGACAGACGTAAATTGCACTCTCTTTCGCTACTTTTCAAGCTTCTGAATTCCTACATTCCTACTTACCTGGCGTCCAGATTTGAGAAGTTATCCTCCTACCACAATATTGACACTAGGTCACAAGATAGCAGTCTGCTAACAATTCCTCTTCATAGCACTTCCTCCTGATATCAGGGGTTGCCGCACACTTGGCACCTTTAAGTCACGCTTATACAGTTACCTGTTGTCTAATAATTAATTTTTCTCTATTTATTTAATTTTATACTATGTCATTAATCTTTTCCTCGTTTTTTTATATATCTTGTACATATTATATATTTAATTCGTTAAATTTAGAGTAAATCAAAATACATTATAAATATTAATTGTATTGTACTCATAACTTGTAATCGTTTATATATATATTGTAATTTAGATTTAAGACTTTTCTTTTGTATTTTTTTTTTAAACCTGGTTGAGTGGTAGACAAGGCCTTAAGGCCTTAACTCTGCCAGGTAAAATAAAGCTATTATTATTATTATTAAAATAAAGCTATTATTATTATTATTACTACACAATAGTCCTTAATTGCCACCTTAACAAACCAAAAATGTAACCATTACAGAGCAGGGTAAAAGTATTCCAAGTCTCTGGACCTCACTTATGAATTCAAAGTGATTAGTAGTTTTCATTTCTCAAAAGATACTAAAATAATTTTAGGATGTAAGTTTATGGAACTAATTTCTTCATATTATGGCGTATATTACATTTCCCCATATATAGGGCCTATATTATTTATTCAAAACGCCTACTATAAACATTCGCAATGTTTCGAACAAACATTTCCATTGATACATGGCTTGCCAACTCTATACAAAGATACAAGAAAAATAATATTACTTGAATAATTTAAATTCCCGCGCCGTAGCCGAGCGGTTAAGGTAGGAAGCCTTGGCGCAGAGCTACGGGACTTGCGCTGGTTCGAGTCTCCATGGGGGAAGAAATTTTCTCATGGTATTTCGGCCAGTATGGGACCGGTGCCCACCCAGCATCGTGAGGCAATTGGGTAGCTACAATAAGTAGCGACTCCAGGTTGAGGAACCAGCTATAACGGCTGGGGGACTCGACATGCTAACCACATGTCACCCCTACACTGGCAGTTGATCATCTTCCTCTGTGATTGACACATGTGAATGTGAAGGGCCAGCAGCCATCTGGTAAAAGGGCAACCGCTGAAAAGTGGAAAGACCCTCAATCGAATCGGAATAATTTAATAATAGTCTTATGGAAAATAAATCTAATTTATGTTTTACTTTTTAATATTTTTTATTTATTGTTATTCAGTGCCACCAGTTTGTCATTTCGACATTTCTGGTATTCTCTCCTGACATTGGCGTATCCTAACCCACTTCTGAGGTTGAGGTTACGCTGCCCCAATGATATGACGGGTGATGTCGTTAATGATGCGCCAGGATAGGCCTTAATAATAAACTTAATCTAATGACGTGAATATGATAATGATGGCAAGAAAATATTCGGGGACCGTTTGGGCCTTAAAGTTTCCTGACATTTGTCTTTAAGATGAACAACTTGTCCCGACCGGGGATCGAACCCGGGCTCGCTCCGTGACAAGCAGCACACAACTCGATACCACAGCGGTGGACTTTTTGTTTATGTTATTACTTTGGTAGTTATTTTTTATCTTCCTACAACCACAACAAACTAATTAAGTAATATAGTTTTCGTAACAGAATAGTATGATTGGAATTAGCGTAAAATAGGCTCATTATTATTATTATTATTTATTAGTAATCCCACTACAGACCTCGGGAGGCCCTTGGGGTATTGAGAGGTTAATGCTCCCATTTTTTCTAAACAATCGGCACTTGATGTCAGCCGGGTTGTCTGCCCTGCGTGACGGCTGCCTTTACCCCAGAACAAGCATCTGGTACTCATTTCAGTTAGAGGCTGAGTCGACCCCAGGGCCATAGTGCCGCCAGAAGGTTTTGGTCAGTTATAAAATCCTGACCCCCACCGGAACTTGAACCCTCGACCTTCCGACTTGTAGCGCAGTGCCTGAACCACTACGCTACGGCTTGCCCCCAGACTCATTATTACTTAGTTCTATTACAAGACTCACATAACTTTATTAAACAACTTTAAACTTATATTAGAACACAGGAAGCAAAGAGAAAATGCGATCAGTAACAACCTATTCGCGAGAGGAAACTTCATTTCACGACGCAATAAACCTCATGTAAATTGCTTCTGGTTTACGTACTGCATCACGGTTTACAACAAAACGATATTTCTATTAGTAGACGGAGGAGTTTGACGCTAACAGCTGCACTCACTTACGCGACCAGTGTCCCGTATAGTCACCTAACAATCACCTCTTCAACAGCCAGTTCTCTGGAAAACTCCCTCTTGCAACAATACAAAAATACAAAGTATCCGACACTGATGAGCTCCGATTTCAAAGCTGTATAGCAAAAGCTACAAAAAATTGCTTCATGCACATGTATCAAAGTTTTATTTCTAAACCATTATATTATACAAGTCCACCATTGTGGTCTCGAGGTAGCGTGCTGCCTTATCACGCAGCGGGCCCGGGTTCGATCCCCGGTCGGGAGTTTTTCTGGGTGAGGTGTTAATCGGGGTTTTTCCTCACCTGTAAGACAAATGCCAGGAAAACTATGAGGCCCAAATGGTCCCCGAAATCATATGGCCATCATCATCATCCTTCACCGGTGTGGAAAGCAACGGGAAGCTACCACACCTACAATTCCCTAGTAAAGCTGCAAAGCATAGCATGAAATGCTATGATTGCAGTGACAGATCTGCTCTCGGGCAGAATTACTATGGATGGATGGATATTATACAAAATTATGAACTCACTAGAGGCTATGGTACAATCTTATTGATAGCATAAATTAAAAAAGAAAATCAGGCTCGTTCGATTTTCAATAGGGAGCTTTTTAAAATTATTAGTATTAAATTATTCGGATAAAGAATGAATATTTCTCAGACCAGTTGCAGGTGTATCTCTAAGAGATGAAAAGAGAAGTCAAGATATCAGAGATGAACTACAAATATATAAGATAAAAGAGAGAATACACAGAAATAAACGTAATTGGTTTGAACATATACAAAGAATGCCAAATAATTGTTTATCAAAACAGCTGCTTCATTATAGGCCTCTAGGCCGAATAAATGTAGGAAGACCAAAACGTCGTTGGAAAGACAACCTACACCTGCAGCATATAGTGCACCGGGTAGCGAAACGGGCCAATAGGCCCATGCATTGAAGATGATGGATAAAGAATGAAGATATAGTAATAGAGTTAAATATATATCCACTGAATGATAAAATCAAGGAATATAGAGATAAATGGTTTAGACATGTAGAAAGAATGAATGTAAAAAGATTACCAAAAGAAGCATTTAACTACAAGAGGTTCAAGGAATGTAGGAAGGCCAGTGAAGTGAAGAAGAAATTCTTCCCCTTGTTGCACATTAGTAAAAATAGTATGATAGTAGTAGTGTAATTTTTTTATTTCCACGGCGCGACAGGCCTAGAAGGCACCTGGCGTAACATCGGCTGCTGGCATCACATCCACATCTGTTAATCACAGAGGAAGACGATTATCCAATTAGTGCAGGGGTAATATGTGGTCAGCATGTCGGCTACCCCAGTCGTTATAACCGGGTTTCTCAACCCGGAGCCGTTACATATTGTAGTTTACCAAATGCCTCACGATGCTAGGTGGGCATCGGTCCCATATTGGCCGAAATTCCATGAGAAAATGTCTTCCCCATGAGGACTCGAACCAGCCCAAGTCCTGTAGTTCTGTGCGCCTTGCCTTAACCACTCGGATACGGCGCAGGGCTGAAGTTGCAATAACAGTAGCATTTTATTAAATTTGTTTAGCAGGTTTCATAATGTTTGGCACCTTCCTACGTCAAATCAACTAAATGCCATTCTCTGTCATTCCAATCTGCATCCTCCAAACCTTTTTCAATCGTGCTGCTCGAAACACCATCAATCCACGTTACTTTTGGCCGTCCTCTTCTTTTTCTACCAAGTGGTACCTATTCTAGAATTCTTCTTGGAATCTGTTTTGTCATTCTTTTTACATGACCATACCATTTTAATTGCTTTTTTTTTTTACGAAGTATGAACATTAATGTTTTCTTTAATTACGCTGTTTCTTATTTTTTCTCTTCTAGAAAATTCTAGCCCAAGTATTTTATTTAAGGGCGTTTTCAAACAGCTCAGTAATTAGCGTCGTAATTAGGCCTAAATCTGGGCGTGAAAGGGCCACAGAAACGTTGCTCAAAAGGTCTTATTATCTTCTTTTGAATGCAATGTCCTTGGTAAGGGAAGCATTTAATCAATTTAATTGAAATATCAAAACCAAAATTCAAGGATAGTCTGAATTGAATGCATAAATCGATAAAAATCAAGCTTCGCCAAGCACGTTACAAGCACAGGTCATCAATTCAACACTAATGACACACTTTTAATAATACAGAGAGAATATGATAACCGAAAGATGAGCATCCTAGGGGAAATATAAATATTGGAAGAAACAAAAAATTATAACATGCTAAACGAAAACACATCCTGCCAGATCAGTCCATTATACAACATAGTAAAACACAATCAGATTTGTATTAAGGTTTATCAATATTTATACCCAATGTTATATATATATATACACTAGCTAGCCCGGCGAACGTCGTATCGCCTTTAAATATTTTTACGTTAATTTTTCCGATGTTTTAATAGTTATCTGCTATTCGTACACACTTTTTTTAGTTCTGGTACGTTAACTACACCCGGTATAAATATGGGTGGTGGTTTATGTGGAAGTGGTTTTGTTGATTGAGATGAATTTATGTTGTCTGCATTCTCAGTATCATCCATAAGTGTATCATAAGGATTATATACATTTATTGATGGAATATTTTGAAGCGTCTTGCTGATTTCATTATACTTTAGTTTTTTTCTACGAACTTGTTGGCAGTTTGGATTCTCATCATCATCAAGAAGTCTCTGTATAGTAATATCATCTTGTGATATATTATAGTCATCTTGTTTTTCATTTAATTGAGGCATGGAGATTGTTTCTGTAATATTAGACATATTATTATAACTAACAGACTTACTTACAGTCCTGTTATTCCGTTCCTTAGGACCTTCATATGTTTTTAAATTGACATTCTTCTTAAATTTAAGATTTTATGTCACATAGGCCTATACCAATTTGCGTAAATTCACTTGATGTCTTATCATTCACGGTCTCTAGAACTGATTCGCCACATTGTTCAAAGTCCCTTCTCGGTCCAGTTAAATTTAAATTAAGTTGCTGTCTTTTAGCCAGATTACTTAAAACTAATACACACGAAATTAATATTATTATCAATATATTGAAATAATCAATGTTTGTAATTCAATTGAAATTCGCGGTTGCAACAAAAAGCACAGCCACCTGGTTAAATAATAAACCAATTACCTTACACCGTCATCTGTTAGATTCATATGGAACTCACAGATAATTATAACTCTTTGTTAAATAATAAGCAAATAATTTGCAATAAAAATAATGCGACTATAAATTTAGTTTTAAACAAGTCTCAAGTTGGATCAAACAGCACACAGTGTGCAAAATTTTATTAAAATCGGTTCAGTAGTTCAGGATTCCATCGCGGACAAACAACGTCACACGTAATTTTTATATATTAAGATATATATTAGCGATAGGTCAATTGATTACAGTTTATTACTTTCTTTGTATTTTATCTTTTATTTTCATGTATAGTAGATTCGAGCTGTTATACCTTTGTGTATACAGTCTTTAATTTTAATTGTTTTAATTGTATTGGTCCCGCGCCGTAGCCGAGTGGTTACGGCAGGAAGCTACGGGACTTACGCTGGTTCGAGTTTCCATGGGTGAAGAAATTTTTCTCATGGAATTTCGGCCAGTATGGGACCGGTGCCCACCTAGCATCGTGAGGCATTTGGGTAGCTACATTAAGTAGCGACTCCAGGTTGAGAATACCACCATAACGGCTGGGGGATCCGACATGCTGACCTCATGTCACCCCTACACTGCCTAGATGATCGTCTATCCCTGTGTTTAACACATGTGGATGTGAGGCCAACAGCCGGCAGGTCAGCCAAAGGCCTTCTAGGCCTGTCACGCTTGGTTTTTTTTAAATTATATTGTATTATATTACTAGACATTATTTTCATTATTGTTCAGTTGGACAAGATAATTAATTGTTTATTATGTAATATTATACTATTTTTTAATTTAAATGTAACATATGTTTGTCGTCCACCGCTGTGGTCTCGAGGTAGCGTGCTGCCTTGTCGATCCCCGGCCGGGGCAGTTTTTCTGGGTGAGGTTTTTATCGGGGTTTTTCCTCACCTGTAAGACAAATGCCAGGAAAACTTTTAAGGCCCAAACGGTCCCCGAAATCATATGGCCGTCATCCTTATCATCATCATCACTATCCTTCACCGGTGTGGAAAGCAACGGGAAGCTACCACACCTACAATTCCCTAGTAAAGCTGCTACCTTCGGACAGAATTATTATGGATGGATGGATATGTTTTGTCCTGGTGAGTAGAAGAGAAGGCAATATGGCCTTAACCCCACCAGGCTAAATAATTAAATATAGAACATCTTTGAAAATGGAACTGGTTCCGAAAGGCCTCGCTGAATGGTTTAACCAATGTTTAATCTGTTGAAGACGACTGTCATCACAGGTACAATTTTTATTGTTTTAAATATAAATCGATAACCCCGAAATATGTCTAAAGACTAAACACAGTTATTTCAATCTTCAATTTCGTGGACAAGAAACATTAGGATATATCGTTTTATTACTAAAATTAATTATTCACGTGGAATAATGTTCATATCTTGGGCTACCCGTTGAGGAAAAAATAGTTTTTAGAGTAATATCATTTAACGACACGTACCGCACCTAGAACTAGAGATATTCAATGTAAAGCCATTTCTTAAATCGCCAGGGCATATGCTTTCCCTATCGAAGCTCGATACAAATTTACGACTTTCGCCTTATCATCACTAAAAAAAAATATACCGGTAAATGAATCCAACTAGAATCTGCAAAGAATTCTACGTGAATTCTCTGTCTCAGCGGAGTTCTCATTAAAAGAAAACGCGAGTCCATTGAATATTAAAATACATCCTTTTACAAAGCACACTAATAATGCATCCATTTTCAAATAGCAAATAATAAACATCCATTTACAAGAAGTTTAACTGGAGTGCAAAGATAACAACTAAAAAATTTCTCATGCTCTCTTCCACATCAAGTGGCATTCTTAAGCTAACCGTTTATTGTTGGTGTTAATTAATAAAATGTCTTTCTAATACGCAATGAAACACTATGTTTCATATTTCATTGTGTTTGTTGATGAAAAACTAATGTTTATAACAAAAGGTCTTTACCCAGTGGGCCCAATTTGTTTCCGGTTCTCGTCTTCCACGTCTACATTATGTTCTATATATAACACACAAAGCTTTTTGCACTTATTGCGTTCCTGTATTTGCTTTTTACAGGGCTCGATGAACTGTTCAAATAAAGAGGGTAGAAGACTAAAGATTGCTGATAGAATGAAATTTATAATGACATTCTGCTTAGAAATATACTCTTATTTCAAAGTGAAATTCATTCACAACATAAACATTTCCTAAAAGCCTATACTCACTATAGATTTAGGCACATGCATATTATTTTTATTCAGTTCAAATTCACTTTCATTTTCAAGAAATAAGTTATTTTATAACTTTCTATTTTAAGAATTCTCCACATCACTATCCATATAAATATAGTAACGAGTGTTGATACTAAAATAGTTTTTTCTCCAAATGTCCCAGGTTGTCATTTCGACACTTCTAGTGTTCTCTCCTGGCATGGCGTACTTGTAACCCACTTCTGAGATTGGGGCGCCTGGAAGGCGGGGTTACGCTGCCCCGATGATATGAGTTGATGATTATGGTAATGATGCGCCAGGAAAGGCCTTAAACTAAATTTAAGTTAATTAGGCGAATATGATATTGATGATAATGATGGCCACATGGTGTTCGGGGACCGTTTAGGCCTTAAAGTTTTCTGACATTTATCTTATAGGTGAGGAAAAACGCCGGAAAAAACCTCACCCAGGAAACTTGTCCCGACCGGGGATCGAACCCGGGCCCGCTTCGTAACAAGGCAGCACGCTACCTCGAGAGTAATGTGGCGGAATAACACTATAAACTTTCTCATGTCCTTGGATCCCGTCTCATAACCACGTGCCCAACATAAACGTAGAAATCGCGGAATTCAATATCAAATTACCTGCGCGCTTAAATAAGTGGGTTACACCATCCATGAAGAAGTCTTTGGTTCGGCAGAATTGTAGCATGGAAGTTCTAAACCAGCTATGAGCTATTTTCATGAAATTACAGACTTGTGGTTGAAAATAATCTACGTATATAACGGGATATACCATCCCAATAGGCCTACCAGGTAAGCCCAGGTCTTCAATACCTAGTTGACATTCCTGTCCAAAAACTGAGTACTTATGTCCTTCACACAAAATCATACAATTTTCGAATAATTTAAAAGTATGATTTTAGCACTTACATGGTTTAGACTTTCCATGATACTATTGACAAAATCGACTATAATATATCAAACCGATTCCATGTGATTAACCCCGCAGTTCGCTTTCAGATTTGTAGGGCTACCATAACTGATGACGGTGACAGGGAAAATAAGTAGCTATTTATGCATCACTTTTCCTATTAGGCTATGGATAGATAGGCTTTTTACGGTTGTGGTAATTTTCTCACTCATAGTTTCCACTTATTTCCATTTAATCGTCTTCCAAATTCAGCCCTTTTGTTCTCGTCCCTCGCAACACATTTTAATTCCACTTAGATCTAGTTTTCCTCTTTTTGCTCTACCAGGACGTTGCCAATTGAGGATCACCGGCCATTTATCAATCCTCGTTCTCATTACACGTCTTATCTTCTAAACGATCTGTGTTCAATTACTCCCTCTGAAAATATTTCTTAATTTCTGACATGAGATTTTGTCAATTTTCGATCATTTCGAACATAATTTTAAATGGTCCATTTTCAGGGTAAATGTTTCCTTCTTCATTTGTTCCTTAAAATCTTTAATTGTTCCTTATTGTAACATGTCTCACTCACATAGCAAACAACTATTTCTACCATACTTTTACCAATTCTTTTAAAATCATTATGGGGTATATTATCCCATAAAACTGAATTTATGGAAACAAATTATCTTTCTTCCCTATCGTATTCCAACAATAAATTCTGTGTTAGTTTCATTACTTAAAAACACATATTAGGCTATAATATCTAAATAAATGTAATCTCAAACTGCAATCATAGGTCTTATGGCAGGAGCCAGAGGAACTATTTCTTGTTTGTGAGACTTATTTAGCGACAATTTAATCTTGATACCTGTTAGTTAAAATGTCTTATCGTAATAGGCCGTAATGAATCTATTTACTTTTAAGTAATTACTGAACAAATTTAAAGCAAATATAAACAATAAATAATTGTCGATTATGATGGCAATTTTAAACTTACAGTATTTTATAGGGTATCGGTATTTAAAATAATTAAGTTTTTAAAATTATTTCATTGTAATTTGTTCTTTGGCCAATCCTCTTCTAATAAAAAGTAATATTTATGGTAAAAAATAAAGCGGATATGGTCTGCAGAAAGAGACAATTTATTTATTTATATTTATTTTACTACTACTACTACTACTACTAAATAATAATAATAATAATAATAATAATAATAATAATAATAATAATAATAATACAATTGTAAAATATACATAGGAGTAAATGTTCTCGCTATGACATAAAAGCAAACGGCGACGGAAGGGGGATGGTGAGTTGAATTTATATTATCGATTAAAGAAACCTAGAATTAACACCAGTCAAATTTATTGGTCCCAGATTTGAATTCGATGCGCCCCAAAAGTTGTAGCAAGGAGCTATGCATATTCCATATTGTCTTAGAGATATACAATTATGCTTAATGGAGAAGAGAGATGATAAAAACAGAATATTTAGATAATCAAAGCGACTGTATATAAAGAATTTGGACAACAGGCCTAACTTTCTGATTTTCAAAGTGTATTTTATATGCCCCGTAAAACTATAATTTAGCCTACATGAATAAAAAGTATAATATTCACATCCTAACATAACTTATGCATGAATTGTTCATGACCGCATCTTATAATGGTTAGCATATCTGATTGGCATGCAAGGAGTCCGGGTCGATTCCCAACTGTAGGCTCCTACTACTTAAATATAGGCTGTATTATCTACAGTCTGGAATTCACTCAAACATTGCGAGGACAACATAATTGATATTTACTATAAAGTTGTAGCAAGGAGCTACGCATATTACATATTGTCTTCGAGATATACAATTATGCTTAATGGAGAAGGGAGAATATCATTTAGATAATCAAAGCGATTGTAGGGCCTATATAAAGAATTTAGACAACAGGCCCAACTTTCCGATTTTCTCACCCAATTAGAATTCTAATTGTATTTGGGCTAATGAATAAAAATATTATAGACATAACGAATAAAAGGACGAGAAAAATAAATCGATTAATAAAATTGTTATCATTTTCAGATTATTATTTTAGAACTCATTACTTTTTTTTTTTTCGGAAAACCAGCAATAGCCTAAATAATAAGGGTATATTAACATAAAGATAAAAATAATGATAACATTGTTGATTGAACAAATCAATAACTTAGTATAAAACATAAAGGGGGTTAAAAATTAAAGAAAAAATACTATTAACATCTAAATCTGGTTAAGAAAATTAAGATCAACGGACTGCATTACGCTAACCACGTGACTCCCTGTACAATCATCTGATAGGAAAACCACCTAGCTCAATTGGCCTTAGCACTTCGGAACTATCATATTAGATTATTTTATTTATAGACAAACTACTGGAAACTATAATAATAAACTAACATAAATTGATGATTTGTAAGACATCGCATTTCGCAGAATTCTAGGTGACAATGTTTGACAAAGCTATGGAGTTAATATTACTGCAATATCACTAATCTATAGACATAAACTGTCACAAATCGTTACCCTTGCAACTACGAGCCTGAAGCTATTGACGTGCAAGCTATTAAGGTTGTATATGCATACTGAATGTGGAAATGGGGTGTTAATCCATGTATTGTGACCCGGTAATCGGGGCCCCGTGCTGTCCCGAGGCGAGGCGTTAGCAAACAATGTTATTAGGAAGAGGTGACGCCCGCCCCATGCATTTGCGAGGGATGGAAGGGAAGTCCATGACAGTTTACCACAATAATTGCTCGTTTTGATATTCCATAGTATATTAAATACTGTTTCTCAAACTACGCCACATCGCTTCCTCTGACTGATGCCGTGGGGACGGCGGAAATGAAGATTAATAAACCAACGCCTCATACGAACTGGTTTTAGTGTTATACTTACTTACTCACTTGCACTATCGAACCCGTAGGTTCATGGCCGCGCGGACATAAACTCTCCATACATCCCTATCCTGAGCTAATGCTTTCCAATCATTCCCTGTATAATCTGGTTTTAGTGTTATATGTTCTAAAATAAGTCACAATATTTGATATTATATAAATATTTAAATCTTACTTTAGACTAAATTATAATTTACAGAAAAAACTCCAAGCGCGACAGGCCTAGAGAGACTTGGCCTACCATCCGGCTGCTGACCTCACGTCCGCATGCGTTAATCACAGAGATAGACGATCATAAACCAGTGTAGGGGTGACATGTGGTCAGCATGGCGAAGCCCGCCCCCTTTTGGGGTGACCTGTCTTCTCAACCTGGAGTAGCGACTTAGTTGTAGCTAACCCAATGCCCTCACGATGCTGGGTGGGCACTGGTTCCAAAAAAAAAAGTTATATTTTTTTAACCAAACGTTCTCAGGATAGGATATTCAATGGGCGTAAATTATGCGGCAAGCCCTAGTCCCACAAGTAACATAGCCCCACAGAAACTGAGGGTGGGAAGTTCAGAAGTAATTAGTGAGTATGTGTTCTTAATAAGGTTCTAAATTGTGTAATTAATTTTGAATCGAGTAGGGCTAGGGATACCTGAAGAATCGAGGTGATTAGTCTACTTAATGGGAGGTCAAAAATAAACCAGGTCCACAGGCCATACAATCTTATCAATGGTAAAAAGAAAATGGGAATTTTTCTTATCTTTCTACTATAAGTGTTAAAACTCATTGAAGATAATTCAATACAAACACCATTTAAAAAACGCACGGAATAATTCAATTCGACTTGTTACGGGCCAACTATAAGGGTTAGTTCTTAACCAGAAAAAAACAGAACAACCGAAAATACATAGGGCAGAGGCCATAATGATGTCTGAATTCAATACAATAACTATATTAATAAGCAGAATGTCCAACAATAATGTGAACATCATCTGAGTGAGAATGGCAAGACATGGAACTTCCAAAATTGGCATTCACAATAGGGTACCCCACGTGGACATAGGGACTCAAGGAGAGACCGGAAAACATCGTGAAAGAATCGAATAAAAAAATACCCATCTTGCGCGGTAGTTATACCGTACAGGCCACATGGCCTAAAACGAATTTGTTCATCATGATGATGTCCAACAACCTACATCCCATGGAGCCATACACAGTCCAATATATATAATATACAAAATGCATAATTTAAGCACCTTTTCGCAGAAATTTAGAATGCAATTTTGTTATCTAAGACGTAGCCTACGCGAGTTCTAGACTACAATTCAAGCTCGGTATGTGTAGGCCTATCTTCACAAAGGTAAAGTAATTTATTTCAATTTACAAGTTTTGTGTTAGCTTTCATCGCATCTGTTTAGGCCTTAATTCAAGAAATGAAAGGCAAACCGACAAAAAATATTTAAAATATTACATGTTGTACGCGACACACGGCAATTTAAAGATAAATCACTGGAATGTTGAACTACTACACCAATTTTAAACGATTACTAAGATTAAAGACATTTTAAGGTGATTTAGCAAATTTATCGCCATCTACAAATTATCAGAGATAAATATTAAAGGGAATTTCGTTAATGTGTCATAAATCTCTGACAAATGGACTAAGGTTTATTTTTTTAAAGCAAACTCGTCCTTAAATTTTTATCATCCCAAAAATTCCAGTAACCTTGGCTAGGTTTAAACCCACGAACCTTTGACCTGAAACGGATACTCTATCTCTGAACCACTAAGAATGAATAAATAAGCGTATAAAAATAGTCTATCGAAAAAATTAAGTCTGAACCATGAATATGGTTTTATATTTTTATTGTTCCCATGGCATAGAAAAATACAAATTCACGTTCATTTTTATAAAGAGACCGTTACTTGCTATCAGATATTTGATGACTCGCTTAAGGGAACCGAATGGTGAATTTCAAATTTATTTAATATTCATCTGATTGTTTTGAAATTTTTATCACATTCATTATGTTCTTATAGAAGCGTTCCTGTGAAGTTTGGTGTTTATAAGTAGAATAGTTTCAGAATTATATCTTTTTAAAACTATTTTTTAAACATTTTTAAAAAATGCTCCTTAAGATGCATTTTTAAATATTCTCTGTTGCAATTTGAGATTCAGAGTATTTATGATTCCACTAACACATTTGCTATGCAAAAAAAATATTCATAATAGGAGGATACTGCTTATTTTTCACTTTTTTAAAAACAAATTATTTTATGACTCTTATTATTTTTTTCCATCTCAGTTTAAAAGAACCACGTGTCTTAGACTAGTAACTGCATAGCAAATTTGAATTAGCATTTATTGGAGAGTCTAACCACAAAATTTCACTTTGATAGCGAAAAGTGCATCGTAAGGAAGATTTTAAGTTTTGGAAAATGTCAAAAAAATGGAAACCGAAAAAAAAAAAGGCATTTTAAATTATTAGTAATGCTAACTATACGTGCAAGGAGTCAATTTTGCTCCTACAATAAAAAAATTACATGAAAATAATCCTAAAAAATCAGAGTTCTTGTTAATGGTTGTACCAGGTCTGGAATGATGTAGTGGGCTGCACACTAGTCTGGAGAACTAGAGGTCCACGGTTCGATTCCTGGTTCAGACATTAATTTTTCTTTTCACAACATCATTAAAATGTTATTAAAAAACAAATAAATGCATTTTTTTGCCATTTTCACCAATCGGTCCCCTTAAATTAGAAATTTATTAATATACTTATTTGTCGAAATTCTTTCAATAACCAACAGCCTAAACGATTGTCTTGGTTCAGTTGTTTTTTGTAATTGACTGTATATATTCTAAGTTTATTAGTAACAAGTTAACCACAAATGCAGTCTCTAGAGACAACAAAAGCACTGTATTAACACGTTGCAAGGATAATCATCACTGCATTATCATTTGTTGAAGTAATTGTGTGTGCACCCCCAAGTGTATACGTTTCGGAGTCACTCTACCATAGGATTTATTCTTCAGTGTTGGCCAACTATGCAGTTTTTCCAGCTGACTTGTCCCTATAAAAAGCTTTACTCTCAAGTAACAGTTTCCAACAAGGGTGTCGAGGTTTGTACAAAATGGTGGGTCTTTTCCCATTATCTCGCTCTTTATCCCACAATCAGATTACTACGTAAGCAACAGCGCTGAGCATCAATGTCCAAAAGCTGTGCTTCAATGATTTCCCACGATTTCATATTTTATGCCACTAAAATGGGGATTTTCCGCTTTAATGAAATCCTTCTTATACAACTGCGTTGTGTTCTCTGTGGGGATAAATGCAGGCTTCTCATTCTGTGCACTGCCCTAATTTTATATACTAACCATCATTTTTATTTAAAAGATTAGTGTTAACTTTGTGGCGAATGTATAGAATTTTAAGAAAAACGCGTAAAAAAAAAAAGAGAGAAGGAGCCAGTTAAATCCTCGTTATCGGTAATTTTTAAAATATCTATTTTCACTTTTATGATAAAACTAAATTTTTACTATAGGATTTACATTTCCAACAACTGTGGCGTGTAAAATTATATTGTTTAATAAGCAATTTAACAGTGCGTGACAATCTGAGATTTGTTTCTTCTTTAAAGGTCCTAGTGCGTTCTACCATCGATAACGAGACCTATTTGTCTGCCGTATATAAGATCCGTACAAACTGTCGGAAAATACTAAATGAGACACACGAGGGATCAAGCGTTATAAACTACCATTTAGGCCTAATTATTTATTTGTATACCTATTTCCTATTTTATGAACCAAAATATACAATGCTGATTTGAAACTGATTTAAAATAAATTATATTTGCAGTAAACAATATTTATTTTATGATTTTCCCCCCTAATCAATCAATACATATAACAAAGTTGGTAGGTAACTATGGCATTAAATAACTGACAATATTATTATAAATATTTACTTCTGTTTCCGGTCAGTCTTATAGTTTATGTATCCTAATTTTATAACATATCTATAGCCTAGTAATATGCTTAAATAACTTATACATCCCAACATTTTTACATATGTTGTCACAAGCACATAAATATTTTAATTGAAATTTGCAAGAATTACAGAAATTCTTTAACATAGCCTATCCCATGTAAACTTATATCGACAATTTTTGAAAAAAAGTTTTGAATACTAAATTAGGCCGAGATTCGATTGACCTACTTCCGTGCAGAATACAAAAAAAAAAGCTATTTAGTTAGCGTTAATTGAAATTTTAATATATTTATTGCATCGTTACAGAACGTATGTTAAAAACATTCAGTAAAAGTAAGAGAGTTGTAGGTTATGTCTTGACTGGCATTACTAAGAATTCCATTGCAAAATATGGATTTTTTTCCCCCCTATCTGCTGTGGAAACTGACTCAGAGTTAGGCCTACTATTACCTTCAAACCATGTTAAAATTGTAACCACATAAAACGGCAATACTGTTATTTAATTTAAATGTATGTAGGAAAGAAGTATTAAATGTTTCCTTTGCGAAGTCACCTCCTAGGTTATTTAATATGAAATTGTGGCCAGAGATTCTATAAGACTTGGATATAGAATATGATATATATATCATCCTCATAGCCTAGAGCCCTTGTAATATCACTGAAATTTGTAGATAAAAATACACACAAAATTATCATTTCTATCTCGATCGAACTCTAGTTTTTAAAAGCTCGTATATAATAATAATAATAATAATAATAATAATAATAATATCAAAATACATGCTTTCGTTTAAACTTACAATGATGACATTAAATGCATTATCAGGTGTGAGGGTACACGAGATTGGATATATTTTTTAGAATAAAAATCTCGGTCCTTAAAATTTGCCGCTCTATCCCCGGGCCTATAAGGCCTGTACGCCATGAATGGGATACCTAAGGAATTTTTTAACAACGCACAATATTCATTCTCCTAAATTCCTTTACTGTAAGCATGTCAACATTTCGTTGTATTCTATACCATGAGTAATGAAACAATACACTAGGAATGAATTGTGGAACAAATTTAAAAGAAATGATAACTTGTAACTATAGAATAAGCCAGTTTCCACCGCACAATAAGGAAGAGTCAATATTTTTGCAAACGAGGAAACTCATTTCAGGGGAAGGAGATGAGCAAGGTGAAGAGTTCTCCGGGAGAAGACTGATGGAGATGAAATACATACTCACTTATATTACGGTCTCACGCACAGATTGTGCAAACTGATGACTTTCAACTTGAAACAATGCTCTGGTTGCTAGCACCACAATTTCAATTCAGACATATATACTTGATAAATAGCATTACTCTAAACTTTTAACTTATTCTCATCATAGGACATTTAAACAAAAGGAAAACTAAAAAAATCGACAATACTCAGCCTACACATTTACAAAAATGAAACGGTCTACGATTTGCTTATGTAAAGATAACAGAATGACTGGATTTCCTTAATGAAATTCAGTATTGGAAATAAAGAGACTCAATGAAAAAGTAATTATCATCATCATCCATGCAAGTATTAGGCCGGTCTCAAAGAGGAGTTTTCCATTCAGCGCTTTTTTGGACGTCGCAGCGATCTTTTGCCTTGGGGACAGTAAAGAACTGTGGCTTTTGGAATTCTATGAGACGGCATTTATTGAAGATGGGCTTTCCAGTTGTTCTGGTAGTTTTGTATATGGTGAAGAATGGGTTCTACATCCAACTCTTCCATATTTACTCATTTCTTTAATGGTCCCACTTTGTATAGCCTGCTGTACGGCGCATAAATCGTATCTCGTTTGCTGCAATTCGGCTTTCATCTCTTCTTCGTATTGTCCATGCTTCACTACCATATCTTAATACTGGTCTTGCGAGAACCTTATAAAGCCGTAATCTTGTGTTATTTTGTACTAAAGATGGTTTCATTATACTGTTAATTATCCCCGTTGTTTTTGTGAAATGTGTGATTTTGTTTGATATAGCCTATCAGCTTCACCTTGAAATGTTAAATTATAACCCAAATAATTAAATTCATTCACTCGTTCTAAAATTTCATCATCCAAAACAATTTCGCTAGGTATAGGGCATTTTCCACAAAAGGCCATCACTTTAGATTTCTTTGTATTGATTTCCATATTGTACATTCTTGTAATTATATTAAAATTGTGTATAGAGTAGGCTACTATAAATCTATTTCTGTTGGAGCTATTAATAACAAATCATCTGCAAAAAAGCAAAACAATAAAAACAATCTTGCTATTTAAATAAAAGTAGACCTACATTTTCTCATTTATAGATCGCGAAAGTTCAGATCACAAACAATATATTAGGCATCTTGAAGTGCACCGTTCGTCCGGGATAGCCACTCAGATTTGCCTACTCCGTCATCTATTTGGAGGTAGTTTGCCAGGTAATAAGCCAAATAGTTCAGCCAAGGAATATAATGGTACTGTACATCAACTATATGTAGACTTCAAAAAGGCGTACAATTCAATTAAGAGGGAAAATCTATCTAATATTCAACTGGAGTTGAGTAAGGAATTCCTATAAAAAAGTTAGATTTACACGGGTGTCAATGACACAAAGAGTAGCGTGCGTGTAGGAAAAGTTTTCGGGAACTTTTGAAATTCGTAATGGGTTAATGTAAGGAGACGCACTATCTCATCTACTATTCAATTTTGTACTAGAGCATGTCATCAAATCTTTAAGATGATGACGAAGGCCTGCACTAAATTGTATTAATAAGATGCTGATTACGGAACTGAAAGTTAACTTACATGTAAGCATATAGAAACACATTATATAATGGAAATGGGCAGTTAATGACAAATGAGGGACATTTTGGAGAAGTGGCTGAATTCGAATACCTAGGAACAATAATTACAAATAGGAATGAGATGCACAAAGAAATTAAACATAGACTCATTTTCGAAATATATACTATTAGGTCTATGCATTACATGGAGTCTTGTTCCAACTCCTTTCAAAAACGTTAAACTGGAAATATATAAAACTGTTATTCTCCCTTTATATTATATGGATGCAAAACTTCGATTCTTACTTTAAGGGAGGAGAAAAGATTACAAATATTTGAGAATAAAGTTCTTAGGACATTTTTGGACAAAAGAGAGATGAGCAGACAGACAATCGGAGAAGACTATATAACAGTGATCTTTATGCGAAACCACACATATTAAGAACGTGATACGAACCAGATAAGTTTCGTGATGGGCAGCTCATAGAAGCTTCTTGTAGAAAAACTGAAGGAAAACGCCCAAATTTGTAGAACAGTAATGAGGTGAGAGAATAAAAAATATGATTTGAGGGAAATATATTATACAGGGACGATTGGAAAACATTAGCTCAGGATAGGGATGTATGGAGAGCTTGCGTCCGAGAGGCTGTGAACATAAGTGTTGGGTAATGCCAGTGAGTTAGTTTATATATCCATCCATATATAGTAATTCTGCCCGAAGGCAGGTCTTTCACTGCAATCATAGCATTTTCATGATATGCTTTGCAGCTTTACTAGGGAATTATAGGTGTGGTAACTTCCCGTTGCTTTCCACACCGGTGAAGGATGATGAAGATAATGATGATAGCCGGATGATTTTTCGGGAACCATTGGACCCTAAGCTTCCTGACATTTGTCTTACAGGTGAGGAAAACCCCGAAAAAACCTCACCCAGGAGCCTGTCCCGACCGGGAATCGAACCCGGGCCCGCTGCGTGACAAGGCAGCACGCTACCTCGAGACCACAGCGGTGGACATAATGTAGCTATAAGATTTAATCCCTGGGTATTATAGCTGCACCTCTAAATCGACCATCGCACCAAACTATTGTCCATTCTTTCTTGTTTCCACTACTGGTTCTTCCCCTAAGGACTGTCCGACTCACGTAGAGCTGAAGATAGTCTTTATTGTACTCTTGTAATATTATGTAACTAACTTACAGCTTATTCACGAAAGTAGGCCCTACATTTGCAATATTTCCTGCTGAAGTGGAAGAAAGTGTAATATGTAGACCTGTTATTATTATTATTATTATTATTATTATTATTATTAAGAAACAGAGATAAGAAACAGGATCAATATAGGAAAGTATGCTATATCTGCCCTAAATGGAATAGTATGGGACAAACATATCTTCAAAGAAACAAAAAAAAAACTATTTTTAATACAATAATCAGAAGCATTATTACCTATGGAGCTGATGTGTGGGCTTTAAATGCACAAATGAAAAAAGAATTACTCGCCATTGAAATGGACTACTGGAGACGTGCTGCAAGAATATCCAGGAAGGATAAAATCAGAAATTCATATATAAAAGAAAAATGCAGGTACAATATTCAATATTAGATTTTATAAAGAAGAAACAATTAAATTGGTACGGACACATTAGAAGGATGGAAGGAGGAAGACTACCTAAGATAATCATGGATTGGGAACCACAGGGAAGGAAAAAGAAGGGTAGACCAAATATTACGTGGATTCAGGGAATCAACGAAACTAAGAGGGAATGGGAAATAGAAGAAGATATATGGATGAACAGACAAGAATGGAAAAATGTGTTGAAACAAATGTGTAGTTAACTGTGAACATGGGTACCGGAAAAATGTATATTCATTGTAAAAGCCGGAATAATAAATTTTAAAAAAATATTATTATATTTTTCAGCTTTAAGGATTATCGGATCTCGCTAGATTTACTACATGATTTACAACAAAACAATGCACGATAAAAGATTACCTGATTAGATTAATCGGCTAAATTTATTTTTAAATTGATGGGTTAAACAATTCATTTACCCAATTACATCCTAAATTCAAACAGCAAAATAATAATAAAAAAGCGATCGAAGTAATTTTTTCTTTACATGGAAATCTGTGTCTAAATAATGTTAAGAATTGAGCTTTAAGGAAGGTAAGCAGTGAAGAAAGATAGAGAGAGATGGAGAAAGCTCACTTGATCTATGCATAAGGAGAGAAGAAGGAAGATCTAATCTGCATCACCCACAACCAACAGCAGCAGCACAAGCGCTGTCTCTTTTCATTTCCTTCAATGGTACTCCATTCTATTGCCTCATTTAGAATTTATGGGAAAACTTGTGTGCTCAGCGTGCCGGTATACAGTCTACCAACAACATTATCGACTTCCACTTTTTATCTTATATTTCATTCTTCATTTCACTTGTCTCTACTTTTTTGATAACAGACTCTCTTTTTTTTTCTCGACATCTACTACTAACCAAAAAACATACAACAACTAGAGATAAAGCTCTTGGCAGTTTGTAAGGCTAATTTCATCTTAGTTTGTAAATGTAAGATGTGAGTCAACATTTTTGAACGCATCTGTACGTACAGTATACTCCATATAGAGAACGAAGTACTCTAAGTGCTTTCGTAGAGCTCTTGTCAGGTGAAGATTTGCACTCAGGACCATATTGTCCGACACGCAAGTGTGAACTCATCCCTTCTCTTCCAAGGAATAACATTTTACACTTGCGGTCAATCTGTAATCCCATTATACAGCTCTTTAACTCCATTCACTTTAATCAATCGCAAACTAACATCTATTCCCATCATAACAACAAATAGCTCAAAATCTACAACCGTATCCAACTTAACAGGAATGAAATTAGAAAATCAACGAAATGTCAGCAATTAATAACACTGAGCAACAAAAAAGAAACTTTTTTTTTTGTCTCAGAAAGAAAAATATGTGATTCTGATAGTATTTTTTCTCCTGAATTCAAATATATCGGTTTTTCTCCACCACGCAAGGTTTACGAGAGACAGGTTTTTATAATTTCAAACACTTCAACATTTTCTACATTCGTAACTAAATATTCAAACATTCGAACTCACCTAGAAAGTAAGAAATGGCGATTTTCTGCTATATTTCGCCTGTGGAGCATCCCTCTTGATGGCCCAACAATAATCGGCCAGCATATTAGGAATCCATTTGCCTTCATATCTCTTATCCATAGCTGAAATCTCCTGATGAAAGTGTTCCCCGTACTCATCGCTCAATGGACAAATGGACGAAAAAACGTTTATTAAAAAATAATTATTTAAATCCATTAATTGAGATTGAAATAAAAAACTGATGATGGAGAAATTCCGAACACATATTTGAAAACACAATTAAAAACTGCATTAAGTACAACTATTGGTACTCGTGAGACAAAAATCATGTTGACCAGTGTAATCCAACGTTGAATCAGCCAGTCACAGGCCACAACATTTCTTTAATAGCTAACTCACTAGCACTAACGAACCCGTAGGTTCATGGCCGCGCGGACATAAGCTCTCCATACATCACTATCCTGAGCTAATGTTATCACTCCCTGTATAATCTACTTCCATCAAATCATCGGAAAATTTTACCTTAGTGGAACCCATGTCCGCATTTCTTGACGGTTATATTTTTACGATGGAAGATCGTCACTCTTTCCACCAAGGTACTTTTTTTCGTCTGGCTTATCACCTTCGACCAGTCCGGCATGGGTAATCCTATCGGCAGCAATGCTACCACCGGCATAGCTCTCGTGATCATTGAAGCACACAAGCCACTCCACCACAAGATAAAGATACCATGGATTTTTTTAATATTGAAAGAAAAGTCCAGTTGATAGACAAGAATGAGGTGGGATAATAAAATTAACCATCCAGGGGATGAGTGGAAAATATTAACTTAGGATAGGGATGTATGGAGAGTTATGTCCGTGCGGTCATGAACCTACGGGTTCAATAGTGCCATCGAGAGTTAGTTATTACACAGCTTATGAATTAATGACTGATTCGGTATAAGAATAGATCTAGTATGAATTACAAGCAGTAACTGCCATTTATGTCACAATTGATCCACCGCTATGGTCTCGAGGCAGCGCGATGCCTTGTCATGCAGCGGGTACGGGTTCGATTCCCGGTCAGGACAAGCTTTCTGGGTGAGGTTTTTTCTGGAGGTTTTCCTCATCTTTAAAACAAATGTCAGGTAGCTTTGAAGCTCAAAAGGTCCCCGAATATCATCTAGCCATCCATTAACACCATTATCATCCCCGATGTGGAAAGCAACGGGAAGCTACCACACCTATAATTCCCTAGTAAAACTGCAAAGCATAGCATGAAAATTGTATGACTGCAGTGAAGGACCTGGCTTAGGGCAGAATATTATATAATAGAATGTCATAATTGTACCGTTTTCATGTCATTTTCTTGTTTTCACATCTATGTATAATTTTTTTACTCATCAAAACAACCCAGTGAATCTTCGGTCCCGAAAACATGTGAAAACTTAAAACATATGAATGTTGTAGGCATGATTGAATTGAACCAATCATCATCATCAACAATCACGGATTAACCCCATGTGGCTTGTTCCGGTCTCATTAAAAAAGTTTAATACATCTCTTTTTCGGTCTACCAACGTTCCTGTCTCCTTTTGGTTTGTAATTATGTATAATTTTTGGAATCCGATCATCTTCCATTCTTTGAACATGTTCTTTCCAGTTTTTTTCTAGATTCTTTTATTTTATCTAAAAGTTTAAAAATATTTAGGTCATTTCTAATATCTTCACTTCTTCTTTTATCTAAAAGTTTGCAGCCAGCCACGCTTCGTCGTGATTGTCCCCTGAAGCTCTAATGAAACTGACAGTCGCAAGAATAATGTCAAATGCTAGCATTTAAATAAAATCCAGTTAAAAAAAAAACATTTTTAACTTATATTAATTTATGGAGCCGAAGCATGAATAGTAAGAAAGTAAATTTTAAATAGAACTCAAAGAACAAAGATGTTTTTACGAAAAATCGAGAAGAGATACAACACAGAACACTAAAGTAAGATCAATTTTGTAGTTGGATAAAACACACGATGAAATAAAAGATAGTAAGATGGTGTGGCCATGTTAAAAGAATGAATATTGGAAGATAGCAAAGACAAATACAGGAATTTAAAACAGGAGGGAAGAGTCCAAGAGGTCAGATGAGATATAGATTGGAAGAACAAGTTTAGAAAAATGTCGAGAAAAAAGGAGTTGAATGGAAGAAGAGGAGGCACTGAATGATCGAGATAGATGGAGGCCTTTGTCCAAAACTAAACAACCGGTACGGGATACGAAACTAAATAAAGAAAATTAAGTTAAGTTAGGTATTTTAATATAAATGGTTAATATTAGTCTATTTGCTGTAATTAAGGATACAGAAAAAAAAAAAAAGATTACAGTTGCAGCAAGTGTTAGTGACCTAGGGAATATATATATCCAAGGAGCAAGTCCTCCGGGAGGGACTTTAAGCCGTGGGTCCCGAGTCTGAAGATTTTTAGGCTCGTAAAAAATCCTTAAGCCTGAATGAAAAGGCTTCTAAGCAAAATTTACCGAATTTTCCCGTCCAAGTACTATCTTGGTTTCCTAGATGTCAGTATGAGGCGGAACGCTGACCACGCACCACTCAAAATGACATATATAAGAAAACAAGTGTAACTAAAATTAGTATGGTTCAAATTCTTCCCTGTAGGGGGAGAGCGCCTAAATCTCTGTAAAGGGAAAACATAGGCTAACAATACAATATATATATATATATATATATATATATATATATAGAGAGAGAGAGAGAGAGAGAGAGAGAGAGAGAGAGAGAGAGAGAGAGAGAGAGAGAGGACTATACATAAGGTATTTAGTTTGAAGGGAAAAACATGAAAAATGCAATTATAAATGGACACAGAGATATTCTAAAAGACGCGATAGTAAAAGCATTGATTTATAGAACGTTAAAAATAGTCTTGGATTATGAGTAGTAGAAAAGGATTACAAACTGACAAGAACGTGAGGCTGCCAAAAAATGTAGCTTTAACATGAAATAATTATCAAAATTTGGTACGCCTATTGGAAATGGATTCCATTAATAGGAATTAAGTTTAAAACGATAACACAAAAAACTCACCCTAATCTTGAAATGTTCCTCCTACTGGAACAGTCAACTCTCATTAGATTGGAATCACGAGATGTATCGAAGAAAAAAATTATCTCAAAGTTAATCCATAAGAATCGCAGTAGTTTGTAACATATGGTCCATTCTAACATGCACATGTAGTAAACTATAACCAGTAAATGTTTTGATATTTATATGGTATGTGCCGTAATTGTATAGAACGTGGAAAGATAGGGAACATGAGGTCATCGGAAAATGTAGAACTGTACTACCATTAAAAAAATTTTCAACATTTGAAAATGTAGGCCTACTGGAATTGAATTCTATTCACACTAGCCTAATTAATTTAAAATCTAACAGAAATAACTCACCCAAAACTTGAAATATTCTACCGAGTGGAATCACCAACTCGGAAGAACGAGAATTACTAGTAGCTAATCGATAAAAATCGTAATAATTTTTTTAAAACCCGTTGTAACATTCAGATGTAGTAAGCTATAGGCCTAACCAATAAATTTTATGTCTTGCAATTGTAAATAATAATTTTTTTCAGGAATATAAAGTACAGATCTAAAGAGAAATAAAGAATGTAACGTTAAGCATAGGTTAATGTTTGTTTTACTTCTACATTCATACTTTTCCTTTCATATTAGGAACAAAAAAGGGCAGGAGCAGTATTAGAGTGTACTAAAGAAATATCGACAGGCTAAGGGTAGGTTTACTATATAAAAAGAAGGATGTTAACAAGGATCATGGGGATATGTCCCCCTCAATATACTACATGAGGGATTTTTCTCAACTATTATATGCATCCCTTCGTTTCCTCCACCTCCTCTATTATTATTAAATCAATTCCGATCTCTAAACTAAAAGAATACAGTCTACATATCTCAGACCCCACACATTGTGAAAATGTAAATGTTTTAATATAAGATATTCTTACTCACGGTTTTACTATTAGACATCCGATATTAGATAATAGAATCTGTTACATAAATGTGCATGGTCCCATTTACTCTTAATTATTGACCGATAAGACAAACGCTATGCCTTTATTATATAACTTATTTGGGAAAGATCCTATACGTACAAGACATTTTCTTGAAATGAAGATTTCTCTAAAAAAAGTGTAGGGCCTAAATATAAAACTAAATTATGTCTGATATTTATAAGCGTACTGTAATATGAAATTTTATCAAATCAGCACTTTTTAAAGCAATAGGCCTACTAGAGTTGAAGAGGGGCATGCCGTAGGGTAACATTGAAGATTTTAAACATTTAGGTTCAATTTTAAATAAAAAAACGAGAATTCAAATGTACAAATTTAAAAACGAGTAGTTGATTATAGAAGAACCATCATATGCTGAGTTCGGTACTCTGGAATATAAGTAGGCCTATACTACAAAGAACTAAGAAAGAAACAAAATCGGTATTTCAGACTTTGTTACGGAGCATTTTATTAGGCCTATATGGATCCGAAACATGGGCAGCCAGCAGACAACGGGCTGGCATACTGTTTGGAATTTCAAGACGAAGTAAAACCAAGAACAGTAGCCTATAAGAGAAAGCATGCATATCGAAATAAACATATGGGAAAAAGTAGAAGAAAACGGTACGGACATCTCATATGAATGTAAATAATGCAAAATAAGGTTCTTAAATGGGAGCATAAAGGAAGGAAGCTAAGAGATAGACCAAGAGCGCATTGGATGGGAGGAGTAAGAAGCAGCATTGAATTAGAGAAAAAATATGCATTAGAGATCTCTGGCGAGAAATCACTTTGGGTTGAATAAGAGCCATTGTAATGAGTAAAAAACATTATTTTGAGCAGACATGCTTAACTTTATAAACAAAAATTGACCAATATGCAAATATATATTTTTTTAAACCCATAGTTTAGATGTAGGAAAATATTAGATACTGTCTCATAAGTAGGGGCCTAATGTGTTTTTTTAAACATAAGTTTATTTGAAATTTTTCCTAACAAGAAATCAAACTACTCTTCAAGGTAGAGACCATTAGATTACATGATCTTGAGCCATCTTTCGGCGAGATGTATTATCCCGCAACATACCAGTATCTTGTTTTTGATGCGAAGAATTCGTTGAGACTCACTCCCCCACAGCTTCAATGTTTTCGAAATATCACGCAAAAAATGGGTCATGGATCGAAACAAATAGTAATATGAAGGCCCAAGATCAGGGCCATATGCTGAGTGAGCTAGTAGGTCGATTCCTCCCAATTCCTGAATTTTTGTCATGGTTGTTCGTGCAGCATGAAATCCGGTCAGGTTTGAACCCGCGATCCTCAAAAAATCAAGAACTCATTCCAGTTGTTAAGAATAAACATTCGTATAGACTGCACGCCCGTTTTGAACCAATTCCCACAGAATCATACCTTCAAAATTCCACTAGACACACAACGTTACATTAAAAACTGGCATTACTTATGAGACAACCAAATATATTTTTTTTTTTCAAATGCTCCAGGTTTGTCTTTCGACATTCCTGGTTCCTCTCCTGGCATGGCGTACTTGTAACCCACTTCTGAGGTTGAGGCGCCTGGAAGGCGGGGTTACGTTATCCCGATGATATGATGGGCGATGATGATAATGGTGCGCCAGGAGAGTCCCTAATCCTAAGCTTAACCTAAGATGAATATGAATGATGAAGATTGCGATGGCCATATGATTTCGGGGACCGTTTGGGCCTTAAAGCTTTCCTGACATTTGTCTTACAGGTGAGGAAAAACCCCGATAAAAACCTCACCCAGAAAAACTGTCCCGACCGGGGATCGAACCCGGGCCCGTTGCGTGACAAGGCAGCACGCTACCCCGAGACCACAGCGGTGGACAGACAACCTAATATTGAAACTACCAAATTCTAAATCAAAAGGCATAAAATACACCATTATGATACATTATTAAATATGATGTTAAAGAAAGCTGATAATACAAAATTCGTGTAAAAATGAAATTCAGAATATAATGTAATAAATACAATTACAAGATTAGACACGGACTGATAATTCCTAACAATGTTACCGTAAACTGGGTAATATCGAACGGTGAATAATGCCAAACAGCTGAATGTTGGAGAGGGCAAACAGTACTGACAAGTACTGACATCTCCAACAATTCACTGTTCCGTATTATTCGTCATTCGGTATTTTTGTTTCATGAGTTCAATATTACCAATTTGACCAGCCTCATGGGTTAGTGGTCAGCGTTTCTGAGTACGGTTCATGAGGTTCGATTCCCGATCAGACCATAGGAATTTTTCCTAAAAAGGAATTATTCCTGTGGTTGCCCATGGACTGGAATTTAAGTTAAGAACTCTCCTGGCGCTTCATTATCATTTATCACCGACCATATCATCGGGATATTGTAACTTCGCCTTCCAGGTGCCGCAACCTAAGAAACGGATTTCAATTCCACCAATGCCAGGGGAAATGGCTAGGAATGTCATAAAAGACAACCTAGTGGCATTAGACATAAAAAGTACCTATTTATGTTCATTGTGAAACTAATGGATAACGCCTATAGCGAACATTTTTCCAGAGACAGAACCATGTTTTGCATATCCATAAATTCATTAACAAGCCCAATAAATGTGGCATACAGGTCTAACTGAAGTCTTTCAGTTTGCCCTTACAAAGAAACTGCATTCTCGAATATTCGTAATCAGAAAAAAAAAAAAAAAAAAAAAAAACTAACGAGTCTGGCCGGAATCGAACCGGCGAATTTTGTCTTCAAGTGTTTTCATCAGAAAATTAGATCCATGCTTCCTATAAAACGAAATGTTAACGTTGAAAATGTTGATATTCTGAATTTGTAAGTATTTATATTTATATTAAGAATTAAACAGAATAGTGATAAAATCTAACATTCATAAAACCTATTAAGAAGAAGGTATTATTTTATTATCACTATCACCAGAACAAATATAACTTCATACGAAGAAGAAAAATATATCCGAGGTAAGTTAAACAGCTTTATAAAAATAACAGGTATAATAAATAATAGGCCTACATTCAAAACCGATGACGACATTAATGGAAACCAGAACCAATTATACAGTACCCTAACTCTTCCTACACTTCTATACAGTTGCGAATCTTCAACAACTAAGACAAGGGACGATTCAGTGACACAAGGCCAGATCAAAAAACTAACAAAGAAATAGAATAACTGGAAATAACTGTAGTCTGGACAAAAATATAAAATAAAACCTCAAGTGATTCCGGAATAAACCCATAACTGCAAGTTGATGATCTTCATGATTATGATGTTTTAAAATAATAATCAAGTTTAGAATTTCAAATAGAAAACATTAATATGCAATATCTAAATCAAACAATTGTAGTGGTATTTGCTTCTTATCTTTGTGTTAGATCCATGATCTTTTCCATCCAGAATTAAGAGTCCCTCCATCTCTTTTTTGGTCTTACAGGTGTCCTCCAATCCTCTGGCAACTTATCTCTTGCTATGTGTACAATTCTATCTGGTGTCATGCGGGATAGACCTATATGTTGATTCCATTTAAGTATTTTTTTATCCGTTCGCCTATTGCCTGAATATTCAACAGCCTTATTTCTTCATATCTAATTGATGTTTCCTAGAATTACGTACAATCTTCCTCAGAATATTCATTTAATTTGTTTCTAAAGTTTGATTTGTTTAACAGTATCTGCTCTAGTTTCGGAAGCATATGTCTGTATTGGGCGTATCACTGCTTTAATTAGGCCCTATTCTTGTTTTGGTATTTTTATTTAAGTTAAAGCCATATATGAGCCAACAATTGACTATTACAAAGATAAATACCAACTAGATAGTATAACTGTCACAGGATTGATGATCGGGGCAAGAGGTACTATACCAGGATTCCTAGCCAAGTTTTGGAATTCCTTAGATTTGGACAGGGTATATCTTTCTAAAATTGGATCAATTTCAATTTTAAGAAACCATTTTTACAAAATGTCTACTTTGTAGTATGTATCCTACTTCAATTAGGCCTATAATTTGAATTTTTTTTAAATGTATTTACAAAATGTATTTCATAAATTCAAAAAATTAATTGTCTGTATCACTTTGTCCTTGAGGCAATCCTCTAACGAGGAAAGTTGTATATAATAAATATTAATTCTAAAAAAAGTGTTACTGAAATTACAAATACATATCGACTCTAGCGTAGCCTAACACAACCTACGGACAACTTATATTTACATGTTTATATCGTTTTTAGGCGAAGGAATCTTCTGGTCTGAGATATGTTATAAAAATGTGAGCTAAGTTTGACACACATTCATACATTACACATGACTGTGCCTTACGTAAGTTCACCAAGGCTTACAAATTTAATTGTCGCATGTATTTGATTTGACGGGCACTTATGTGAGTTTTAATTACCATGTAAAATACATATACAGCATTATATGTATATAACCCTTTTAGGTTTAACGCAGCAGGAGCAGCAGTATAAATCTGCGTGCTACATGACGTGCTCAAGTGTACATTCACATTCCGGTGAACATAATTATATCTACTCTCGTTGCGACAGTCAACCCCTCCCATTAGTTATAGTACCACCAATCCTGCATGTTATTATACACTATTTTTAGTTTTTTTTTTTTTTTTTTTTTGCGAAGCCGATTTTAAGTTAGTTCAATCGCTGCTGTACCCGAACAAACAGACACAGCAGTAAAGATGATACCCGTATATCTGTCAAAAGACGTCTCCGAGCTGATGGATATCAACAACAGTCAAATGATGCAACGCGAGACCATTGGCGTGCAGCGAAATAACCCTTCAGAATGGTATTAGAAAAATTTGATACGCTGTCAATGTAATGTCTTCACTTCAATATTCTTCTTCTTCACTTCACGGGCTAGGCAAATTGTCTGTTCCGCCTCACAGTTGTTCTGTCCATCTTTTCACTGGACTTCCTACATTCCTTGAACCTCTTGGCTTGTAGTTGAATGCTGCTCTTGGTAATCTTGATACATTCATTCTCTCCACATGTGTAAACCATTTCTCTCTATATTCTCTGATTTTCTCATCCAATGGATATATATTTAACTCTGTTCTTATATCTTCATTCCTTATCCGATCCAATCTTGTGCAGCCTTTTGTTCTTCTAAGGAAGTTCATTTCTGCGCTTTGTAGTCTACTTTGCAATTTTTTGGTCATTACCTAAGTTTCGCTCCCATAAAGTAATGCAGGAACTGCCAATTCTTCACTTCAACAACAATAATAATAATAAATAAAAACGGGCCAACATAGATGTTTCACGTTAAATCAACGGCCGTGCTCCCTAACACAGCACTCCGATTTTTTTGTATAATAGCCATATATAGGAGTATGTTGAATAAACCACTATATTCAGGCCTATACTATATACCTTCGAAATAGAAATAAAACTACAGGTTTTTTTTCTAAATGGAAGCTCACCAAGTCACATTTTTATTAAATTTTTATTTATAGACGATTTAATTACAGTATGCTAGGGACGTGGACATCCGCAAGATAACGGGACTGAAAGACGTAGCAACACCAGCAAATGGGGTTGAAATGGAAATTGGGGGGGGGGGGGTCATGTGCTCCGAATGGAACCAAAAAAGTGGACTTATGCAGCGACTATGTGGGAACCCAGACTATGGATAAGGGAAGTTGGGAGAAAAAAAAAAGTGTTGGTGTGAAGTTTAAGTGTCATCTAGGAAAATTGTGGACTAGAATAGCCCAAGACAGACAAAAGTGGAAACAATTCATAAAAAGTTGAAGTTATAGTCCACACGGGTTGGCTAACCCGGGAATATAACGTAAGCCACCCTGCAGTCGCAGGAGGCCCTTGCCCGAATTGGGATGACTATGGGATAATTCTTAATATTTCATGAGGGCAATAGACTGCGATTAACGTCTATTATGATATGCGATTTTGATTTTGTAATATTTAAATCCAGCATTTGCCCTTACTATTGAAGAAAACCAGGAAATCATTTCTGTTAAATTGGTTTACCAACGGGATTTGAATGTGGGACATACGGATGGGGTCTCAAATGATATCGCCTGGACCAACCCATTCGGTCATTACTAATAAAATGCACGATAAAATTCCATTGAGGACCACAATATAAAATTATAAAATTTAATACATGTAAGTTTTAATCTCCTCAACTTGATTGAAACTTCATAAAATTCTCTAGTCCTTTTGGAACCGACTACCTTCAGCAAAACGTTTTTTTAATGCCACCTGTTTGTCATTCGACATTTCAGGTATTCTCTCCTGGCATTGGCGTATTGTAACCCACTTCTGAGGTTCGGGCTCCTGGAAGGCGGGGTTACGCTGTCCCAATGATATGATGGGTGATGACGATGGGTAATGATGCTCCAGGAGAGGCCTTAAACCTAAACTTAATCTAATGAGCTGAATATGATATTGATGATAATGATGGCCAGATGATGTTCGGGGACCGTTTGGGCCTTAAAGTATCCTCATATTTTGTCTTACAGGTGAGGAAGAACCCCGAAAATAAACCTCACCCAGGAAACTTGTCCCGAGCGGGAATCGAACCCGGGCCCGCTGCGCGACAAGGCAGCACGCTACCTCGAGACCACAGCGGTGGACATCTTCAGCAAAACGTTATTTGGGTGAAAATGGAACCGGTTCATAAAGGCCTACAGAATTTTAAAAGTTAAATTTATAGTTTGATGTCATCTTGTTTTATTCCTAAGTTCAATAAAAATGACCAAAATATAAACCACGAGAGGATTACAAGAGAACGATGTAAATCACACTCATAAATTACAAAGATATAATCCGATTAATAAAATATTAACTTATTAAAACCGTTTCCAGTTCTATCTTAATGCACATTTTATATAAACTGAACTTTACTTACTTACTTACTCCCTGGCACTATCGAACCCGTAAGTTCATGGCCGCACGGACATAAGCTCTCCATACACCCCTATCCTGAGCTAATGCTTTCCAATCATTCCCTGTATAATCTAGTTCCCTCAAATCATAGTTAATGTCATTCACCCACCTCATTCTTTGTCTATCAACTGGGCGTTTTCCCTCTGGTTTTCCTACAAGAAGCTTCCATGCAAGTCTTTCATTCCACATACGTGCAACATGTCCTGCCCATCGCAGTCTACGAGACTTAACTGTTCTTACTATATCTGGCTTCCTATAAAGACCATGTAGTTCACTGTTATGCAGTCTTCTCCATTCACCTGTCTATTCATCTCTCTTTGGTCCAAAAATCTTCCTAAGTACTTTATTCTCAAATACTTGTAATCTCCTTTCCTCCCTTAAAGTAAGAGTCCATGTTTCGCACCCACATAACTGGTAGAATAATAGTTTTATATATTTTCAGTTTAACTGAACTATAAGTTACCGTTATTTAGATCAAGTACCCTAATATAATTTTATAAACATTATTTTATTTAGATTATAAATGTTCACACTTCGCCCTAACAATAAGATAGAGTAAATCGTAATGAAGTAGGTGTAGGCCTAGTGAAAGTACAACATTAAACATAAACCTAGGACATGTTTTGTACACTCCATCCACTGATTCTCCGGCCCTGACGTTTTCACGACAGTGTTGCCGATATGGATATTCAGTAGGAGGGATCGCTTTATGTATGCGGTTAGCAGACTTACAGCTGACAACATCTCAGCAATTTCAAACCTTACTAGCGGGTTATAGTTGCGTCAAGAGCGGTGATTTGTTGTGGCAGATGTGCATTCCTACGTTAACCATCTCCTTATTGGCAGTAGGTATTGGGTGCTTTTTATGGTTTTTACGTTTTCTTCTTAGAGGCTTTACTTTTATACCAATATATGTTTATTAATCAAATATATTAATTGATATAGAGCATCCCACGCTTTTGATGGTAAAATTATTTGTTTTGTTGATAACTCTAGTTTATTCTAGATGTGTTGGAGATGATTTTTTTGTTGACCATTTTAATTTTATCCCAAGCGTGTTGGAAATTAAAATTATTTTTCATGTTTTAGTTCGGTTTTCTAATAAACTGTGTTGTTTTAGTTTTTTAAACTATTATTTATTTTTTTAAGTTTGGTTTTCTAATAAAGCGTGTTGTTTTAGTTTTAACTATTATTTATTTGATAAAAAAGAGAGATCAACAGACAGGTGAATGGAGAAGACTACATAACAATGAACTACATGGTCTTTATAGGAAGCCAGATATAATAACAGTTAAGTCTCGTAGACTGCGATGGGCAGGACATGCTGCACGTATGGGGAATGAAAGACGTGCATGGAAGCTTCTTGTAGGAAAGCCAGAGGGGTAACACCCAGTTGGTAGACCAAGAATGAGGTGGCAGAATAACATTAACTATGCTTTGAGGGAAGTAGATTATACAGGGAATGATTGGAAAGCATTAGTTCAGGATAGGGATGTATGGAGAGCTTATGTCCATGCCGCCATGAACCTACGGGTTCGATAGTGCCAGTGAGTGAGTGAGTAAGTAAGTAAGTATTATTTATTTGATAACACAGCAACAGAATATATAATTACATAAAATCCGGGCTCTAGTTTATCACTAGATGATGATGGCCAGATGATGTTCGGGGAACGTTTGAGCTCAGAGATTCCTTGACATTTGTCTCATAGGTGAGGAAAAAACCAGGGAAAAAAATCACCCAGGAAGTTGTCCCGACTGGAAATCGAACTCGGGCCCGTTGCGTAACAAGGTAGAACGCTACCTGGAGACCACAGCGGTGGACCATAAAAACATAAGCAAGTGCATTTGATTTAGAGAAAAAGCAGATGCAACTTTCAATTCCTGCATTTTTATATAATCGTTAGCATTCATGAAAATTTCCGAGCCTCTAGAAAAAGTAAAAGAACATTTGAAACACTGCGTTATTAAGTCCTCAAAAATAGAGAAAATCAAAATTTAGATATTTTTATGCAAATGCATTAACAAGAGTTAGATTAAAACACAAGCATTTTTACAAACAATAACGCAATTCAGTAATATAGAATGAATTAAAAATGTTTAAAACTTCTAAATGGTACAAACATGTGTATACATACGAACTTCTAGTAATTATTTGTGTGCTGAAAACAGCGGGTGACGTTATTGTAGGAGCATACTTGCGGTTGTCAAGAGTCCTTACAACGCCGTATATATACCTACATCATAACAACCACTTCTTCTCTTACTTTGCTTTTGGGAACAGATACCTCTCCTTCCAAGTTTCAGATTCACAGCCAAATTAATAATTTACATTGGTTGCAAACTTGACAGAATCCTCCTTTTAAAGCTAAACATTTTTTTTAATTCTTCCATTTCAAACATCGCCTTTCTAAAAGGCAGTAATTTTCCTTAAATTTAGAGATTCTTCCAAAATGGTTAGGCTATATCGTCCGATTTTTTTTTTTGCCTTATTATTGTTATTCTTTACAAATGTTGTACTAACTCATGAAATCCAAAGGTGGTTCAATACCGCATTCACCAAGGCCCACCATTGTTATCCGTCTTCGCAAATTATTTCCGATAATCATCATCGTCTCCTTTATCTCCTATCAGGAGCATAGAGCAACCACAAAGCGTCGCCAATGGATCGTCTTCTGAGCCAACTTCTTCACATCCTTCCAGGTTTCCCCCTCCTTTATAATTTCTTCAAGGATGTTCTCTTGCATGTGTGTTTCGGTCTCTCTCTTTCTCTGTGTCCTTTGGGTTCCAATTCAATGCATTTATTTCAATCAAATCATAATATTTTCGTAGTAAGTCCTAAAGCATATTACTGACTTCATAAAATAATGAAGAGTAATAACATACAGTCAGCAACTAAAAATAAGGCTATATAAAGTTTTAATAAGATCAGGTTTGACCTATGATAGTGAGACATGGAGCCTCGCTAAGAGATTAGAGGTGGCCCTAAATAATTTTGAAAAAAAAAAGTACTCAGGAAGATATTTGGACCAATAAATAATAATGGTCAGTGGAGAATACGATACAACAAAGAACTGTATCACAAATACAATGAACCTGACCTTGTCAATTTAATTAAGTTAAAGAAATTAGAATGGGCTGGCCATGTACAAAAGCTCTCAACAGACCGAGCACCAAAAAAGGTGCTTACAGCAAGTTTTATGGGGAATAGACGGGCTGGAAGACCGAAAAAACGATGGGAGGATGGTATTAAGGAAGATGCTGCAAACCTACTTAAGTGTCGCAACTGGAGGCTTGCTGCGCAAAATAGAAATTATTGGAGGCAGAAGTTAAGGGAGGCCAAAGCTCGAATTTGAACCAATCAGCCATTGGATGGATGGATGGATGGATGGAAGTCCTATCCAGTTCCATTTTCGCTTTTTATATTTCTATTGTAATTTCTTTTTGGCCACTTTTCCCCATAATTCTTTATTTGATATTGTTTCTGACCATTTTGTTCTTAATATTTTCTTTAGGCATCTATTTATCGTATCATTATTGTTATTACCCTATAAAATGTTGTTTGTACATGAGATTTACATTGCTACATTAATTGTATCTTTAACTGTTTATAATTAGTATAGTGTATATCTATATTTGTCGAATATTTATTTGTATTTGTGCTGGTTGAGTGGAAGAGAGGGCCTTATGGCCTTAACTCTGCCAGAATAAATAAAGTATTATTATTATTATTATTATTATTATTATTATTATTATTATTATTTATAAATACTTGGAACATATGTTCTATGATTTACTAGTCTTCCGAGTTTCACAACCTTATAATAGCACGTATTTAACGTTACTATTGAAGATATTTCCGATAAAGTTCTTAGGAAGATTTTTGGACCAAAGAGAGATGAACAGACAGGCGAATGGAAAAACTTGTAAACAGCGAACTACATGATCTTTATAAGAAACCAGATATAATAAGAACACTTAAGTCACGTAGACCGCGACGGGTAAGACTTGTGGCACGAATGGGGAATGAACGAGGGACATGGAAGTTTCCTGAAGGAGAACCAGAGAGAAAACTCCCAGTTGCTAGACCAAGAATTAGGTGGGAGAATAACATTAACCAAGATTTGAGGGAAGTAGGTTATACAGGGGATAATTGGAAAATATTAGTCCAGGATAGGGATGCATGGAGAGCTTATGTCCGCGCGGCCACGAATCTACGGATTCGATAGTCAGTGAGTTAGTTAGATCCGAATATGCCTATTATGATCATCTACACCTAAGGCCTTTTGAATGGCATTTCCCCAAAGTTCCTCAATTTAAAATAAAAAGCATTAAAAAGCATTTGTACTGTGATCTATATAGGCCTAGGTCCCAGAGCTAGCCTCCAGTCCGAGAGTTCAAACACAGCTGGGATCGATAATTTTTTTCATGGCATTAAGTTCCTATGTAATAGCTTGCTTTGAAAGGGAAGTACAGCCACGAACCTCGTGATATAGATTTACGGCATGTAAAAAAACCTGAAGCCTGAAACAGAAGTCCCAGCTAATGACGCGATATGTTAAATAACGTGGTCAAATAAAATATAACGCTACAATTACATGTAGAATAACCAGTACTCTACTATCTGACTTTCGCGTTACAACAGCCAGTTCATCTCAAACCATTAGATTTAATCTTGAAAATATTCGGAAAACGATATGAATTATGAAGTTCTTCGTCGTGAAGCTTTCTCCATTCTCATCCTTGTAGGAACGAAAAATTCGCCTTATGATCTTGTTTTCAGATATTTACATTTCTACTTTTATCTTAAAAACGGAAATAATGGTAAACCTATAAACTCAGGTTATGAATTATATCAAACTCTTTTTTTCTGAACATCCAAGAAACTGACCTAAATCCAACTTTCATACTCACACAATTCCTCACAAATCATGGAAAATTCCAACAGTACCTACATAGAATTGGAAAAGCATCACCGAAGTGCCCATGCTATTATCTTCTCTTACTCCATATGAAATAGAAAAATCTATATCTAAAGAAGATATAAAAGTGTTTAAAACAGTTAAAGGAATTGGAACAAAAACGACTCAAAGAATTATTATTGAACTAAAAGATAAAATTATTAAAGAAATTATTTATAAAAAAGGAAAAAAAACGCAAAATTATTGGAAAAAACACCTTATTTAATAAAAAAGAAGCTTTAAAAGTTTTGAGTGTACTTGGATTTTCTATTCAAGAGAGCAAACAGCTATACATATTTTACTTCACTGCAAGCTGCAAGAAAGAAAATGAAAAAAAAAAAAATACCAGCGCCCATGAAGAACCTCAACATAGTGCTACGAAAAGTTATCAAAATGTCACGAACAATCCAGTTAATAAATTAAATATTCAATACACTGGAATAAACATTATAAATTAATGGACTAAAATAAATAACTGCAAATCAATAACTCAAACACTGTAGGCCTATAATGAAGGACCAAACTTCCATATTTGACAAATAGGTTTTGTAGAATAAATATCCTGCGATATACCCACAAGGTTCGATTTTTGCGCTCGTTAGTAAATTCTAATGAGAGTTGAAAGTGAACTCAGTTCGATGTTGACCTATGATGGAAAGTTTCAAACGAGGAAAATAAGTAGGCTACTTTGCTTTTTTCGGAGGGGAAATTAACCATTTCATAGAGATCTGTGGCACGCTTGAAGACACTGGGATATTAAAATAATATCCATAAAAAATCCCAAATATAGCAGTTCACGCATATCCTGGCGTCACGACTGACCTCACTTTAAGTATTAGGCAAAATTTAACTTACTAAAATTACAAATAAACGAAATCGGGTCTCGGGTAGACGGATTTTAAAATTGTAAAACAGAAGGCTCCAAAAAATACATACCGAAATTATCTCTAATGGTTAAAAGTAGTTTAGCGTTTAAGCAACGAAAACAACTGTTTTACGGTGTGTCATTTCTTACTATAGGTAAAAAAAAAAAAAAAAAAACACAAGGTAACCAATAAAGGCAGTCAAAATCTTACTCCCGCTCGCTCTCATAAGCCAGAGCGGTTAAAAAAGAGTGTGCCCACGAGAGTCTCGAGTACCGGTAACAAGAGCCCGGATTCTGGCAGGTAGAAGGAAGCCATGCAATGTTCGTGTCACATAAATGTTTACTGCATTTACGAACTAGTATGTTTCTCACGTGTCTCAGGAATTTCAGCTTTTGCGAATAAACATTTATAATAATAATAATAATAATAATAATAATAATAATAATAATAATAATAATAATAATTATTATTATTATTATTACTATCATTGGAATATAAATATATAAAACATTTAAGAACAATTACACATGAAATCGGCAAAAAAAAAAAAAACTCGCAACTTTACAGATTAGATTATGCTACATTTTTAATAGAAAAAAAAACATTACGGTGCACTGAACATTGAAACTGAATTTCAGGTCTCAAATTGATACACTGCAATTAAATAATAATAGATATTTCAATTTAACGTAATTTTAAAAAGAAGCCCTTTGTTCGAAACACATTTGTAGAGGTGTAAATACTCTTGAAAAGGTAGTCACATTACATATAATTTTATACACTATTGTTGACATACAATACATATTATGCACACACACACACACACACACACACACACACACACACACACACACACACACACATATATATATATAATTTTTTCATGACCATTTTTGGTGATTAGCAATTAGAGTTGATGAAGGTTTGTAAAAAAATACAATATTCTCATGGGTTCACCCATAATACCTGAGAATTCGTTAGATAGGCTTCCTTAAACTACTTTATATTTTAATTTAATAAGCCCATGTTTTCCCCTAACAGAGATTTAGACGCTCTCCCCCTACAGGGAAGAATTTGAACCATACTAATTTAGTTACACTTGTTTTCGTATAGATGTCATATGAGTGGTCCGTGGTCAGGTTCCGTCTCATACTGACATCTAGGAAACCAAGGTAGTACTGGGACGGGAAAACTCGGTAAATTTTGCTTAGAGGCCTTTTCATTCAGGCTTAAGGATCTTTTACGAGCCTGAAAATCTTCAGACTCGGGACCCACGGCTTAAAGTCCCTCCCGGAGGACTTGCTCCTTGGATTTTCCCATCCTAAAAAATCCATCGACCCCGGCCGGGTTTGAACCCGCGACCCTCGGGACCAGAGGCAAGGAGCATAACCACTAGTCCACCGCGGCCGATACTAGTTTATATACAAACAATATAATTATATGGTATATGAAATAGAAAGAAAAGTGCGTAATTAAGATAGTATACGGAATACATGAACTAACAGATGTCAAAGTAGACAGGTATGAAGAAGCACAAAAAGATAAAAAAAAAAGTAATCAGGAAGTGTAGCGCTCATTAAGGGACGTCACGGCTCCAGCTAGCAGACAGCACCGTGCTATTGTTTTAAGCCGCGCGGTCACAATTAGACGACGTCGGCGCAGCGTCGTTAGTCACGTCCACAAGTCGCCACCACGCGTACAACTTGAGCACGTACAGTTCCGATCCACGGCCACAAAATTCATTAGCACCGACAAGACTCACCTCTCATAATCGATATTTTCCAGCCTCATGCTCCGTTCTACAAATAAGGACTTGTTCAAATCTTCTAGTCTACTTTTTCAAAATACTGCGTTATTACGATATCGGAAAACATGTCTTGTGCAACTAATGCTAAATCGATTCAAATTACTTTACTTACACAATAAAAAAAAAAGACAAGTACTCTCATTCATCAATCCCGATCATAACACTTTCTGTCAGATACAATAATCAAATATTTAAAAAAATGTATGTTTGTTTGTTTGTTCGTATTCTATGCGCGGCCATACCGTTGATCCGATTTTGTTGGGGTTCTTTTGCAAATGTTCAGGAGATTCCCGGACGAACATAGGCTATAAGGGAGTTGTAATACTCAACCCCTTCAGCCCTAAAAATCACTCTTTGTAGTGAAAAACGTGAAATACAGATCCTATTTTGACCCCTAAATGGATTACGCTGCCTAAATAAATTAATATATTTGATAATAAACAGATATTGGTAAAAGTAAAGTCTCTAAGAACATGTAAAAATCATAAATAACACCCCACGCTTTTGATGGTAAAATTATTTTCTTTTTGTTGATAATTCTAGTTTTATTCTATATGTGTTGGAGATGATTTTTTTGTTGACCACTTTAAATTTATCCCAAGCGTGATGGAAATTAAAATTATTTTTCATTTTTGAGTTCGGTTTTCTAATAAAGCGTGCTATTTTAGTTCTATAAAACTATTATTTATTTTTTAGTTTTAATATTTTACAGAATAAGATAAGAATGTAAATATCTTTAAATTCCATACTAATGTAGTATGAGCTAAAAGTATTACTCTTCTAAAAAATTCCTCCCCAGCCGGATTCGAACCAGCGACCTATGGATTACTGAAATTGTATACCACTAGTTCACCGCTCTACCAACTGAGCTCTTACAACGATTGACTAAAAAGTCCACAAGTCCGTAACCTATTATACCAGTTTTATTTATTTTTTTATGATGATTCTGGCCAGGAATTTAGAAATAAAATATGAAATTATTGTAGTGTCACGGGTTCTTTACAAGTATACAAAGTTTCAAGTCGATCCAATGTCTCTAAGTGGGTGAAAATCGTGTTCAAAGATTCCGTTACACAAATATAAAGAAACTTTTTTTTATTTTCTGATGATTATGACCAGGATTTTAGAAAATAAATATTAAATTATTGTATTGTCACGGGTTCTTTACAAGTATACAAAGTCTCAAGTCGATCCAATGTCTCTAAGTGGGTGAAAATCGTGTTCAAAGATTCCGTTACATAAATACAAAGACACTTTTTTTGATTTTCTGATGATTCTGGCCAGGATTTTAGAAAATTAATATGAAATTATTGTATTGTCACGGGTCCTTTACAAGTATACAAAGTTTCAAGTCTATCCTATGTTTCTAAGTGGGTGAAAATCGTGTTCAAAGATTCCGTTACATAAATACAAAGACACCTTTTTTACACGCTTTATATTAGCTTGACCTGTATCTATCTATCTATCTACCTATCTATCTATCTATCTATGTAACGGAATCTTTCAACGCGATTTTCACCCACTTAAAATCATCGGGTCGACTTGAAACTTTGTATAACTTACTTGTAGAGGACCCGTGACAATACAATAATTTCATATTTATTTTCTAAAATCCTGGCCATAATCATCAGAAAATAAAAAAAATGTGTTTTTGTATCAATGTAACGGAATCTTTCAACGCGATTTTCACCCACTTAAAAACATTGGATCGACTTGAAACTTTGTATACTTGTAGAGGACCCGTGACAATACAATAATTTCATATTAATTTTCTAAAATCCTGGCCATAATCATCAGAAAATCAAAAAACGTGTTTTTGTATCAATGTAACGGAATCTTTCAACGCGATTTTCACCCACTTAGAAACATTGGATCGACTTGAAACTTTGTATACGTGTAGAGGACCCGTGACAATACAATAATTTCATATTTTGTTTCAAAAATCCTGGCCAGAATCATCCGAAAATAAAAAAAAATGAAAACTGGTATAATAGGTTGCGGACTTGTCGAGTTTTTAGTCAATCGTTGTAAGAGCTCAGTTGGTAGAGCAGTGAACTCTTAGTGGTATATAATTTCAGTAATCCATACGTCGCTGGTTCAAATCCGGCTGGGAGGGTTTTTTTTATGGAAGAGTATTACTTTTAGCTCATACTACAATAGTATCGAATTTAAAGATATTTACATTTTTATCTTATTCTGTAAAATATTAAAACTAAAAAATAAAAAATAAATAATAGTTTTAAAAAACTAAAAGAACACGCTTTATTAGAAAACTAAAAAATGAAAAATAATTTTAATTTCCAGTAAGCTTGGGATAAAATAAAGTGGTCATCAAAAAAATCATCTCAACACATATAGAATAAAATTAGAGTTATCAACAAAAAGAAAATAATTTTACCATCAAAAGCGTGGGGTGATTTTTATGATTTTTACATTTTCTTCTTAGAGAGCTTACTTTTACCAATATCTGTTTATTATCAAATATATTAATTGATATAGAGCACCCCACGCTTTTGATGGTAAAATTATTTTCTTTTTGTTGATAACTCTAATTTTATTGTATATGTGTTGGAGATGATTTTTTTGTTGACCACTTTATTTTATCCCAAGCGTACTGGAAATTAAAATTATTTTATAGATATATTTTTTGTTCCTAAGTTATAACATTACAAACTACGCGATGCGACAAAAATTGTACCCTGGTTACAACAGGAATTGTTAATTTCATGCGACTGTTATTGTAACACAGTTGCTATGAAACTGCACAATTAAATTTAAATGAAGTTATTTCAGATAAAATTTATAAATATTATCTAAATTCTGCGCAAATAAAATGAAATCAGAAAGAATGAAAAGGATAAATTCTACAGACTTAAGTTAAAACAGATTTCTTACAATAATTGAGCATAAAGAAAGTAGGCCATACATGTTATTTAGTCAACGAACTGAGAATGATATAAATATAGTAGTAAACTAATACAATTAAAAATTATTTGTCACAAATAAGTGAGTATAGAGAATGTACGGAGCCCTGATATACATTTGCTTCATAAAACGGTATTGTAAACTCCTAGATTAAACAACTGCTATGAAAACTGTGGACAATGAAATTATATAAAAATAAATTCCAGTAAGTTACATAAAAAATTAATATAATCAAAAAGAGAAAATACCAACGATAAAAATGCACAAAACAGACTGCCATTAAGTTATAAATAATTTGTTACAGTAAATGAGAATATAGTAGGTAATGGGTGACTAAATTACTGAAATAAACAAATGAATATTAAACTGTGGACAATGATGAAAAATCAAATTTTAGCAAGCTACACAATTATAAAGTGAACTTCATCAACAAGGAAAACATGTGTTTTAAGTACAGAAAGAAGCTAAGTAAAAAAACAATTAAAGAAATCCCAAACAAACATTTGACCAAAAATGAAGATCTAAATTATAATTAAAACAATACAAATTAAAGCACAAGGAATATAGGAGATTAATTATGTTATTCAGTACCACAGCAATCCAAAGTAAAATGAAAAATAATTATATTAATGTCGCTCTGAATAATGAGGGAGCAATTATACGGGGGAAAAGAGATGAAATAGTCCTAGAGAGAACCATATCGAGATCGTCGAACCCAGAATAGACATCCACAATACACGCCTCCAACACTCGAGAGAGCAACTTGAAGCATATTAAGACCATCCGCAGTAAAATAGAGGAGAAAAAAATACCATAACATTCACTACCCAGACAGCAATTTGAATAATATCAGACCCTTCATGAGACAAGATTCCACAAAATAACACAGCATTTTCCCCGACTCCCGAGGGAGAAACTTGAAGAAAATCGGGATCCTCCAGTGGAAGAAGAGGCGAAAACATCCCACAACATTTTCCCCGACTCCCGAGGGAGAAACAAGAAGAATATCGGGACCCTCCAGTGGGAGAAGAGGCGAAAACATCCCACAACATTTTCCCCGACTCCCGAGGGAGAAACAAGAATAATATCGGGACCCTCCAGTGGGAGAAGAGGCGAAAACATCCCACAACATTTTCCCCGACTCCCGAGGGAGAAACAAGAATAATATCGGGATCCTCCAGTGGGAGAAGAGGCGAAAACATCCCACAACATTTTCCCCGACTCCCGAGGGAGAAACAAGAATAATATCGGGACCCTCCAGTGGAAGAAGAGGCGAAAACATCCCACAACATTTTCCCCGACTCCCGAGGGAGAAACAAGAATAATATCGGGATCCTCCAGTGGGAGAAGAGGCGAAAACATCCCACAACATTTTCCCCGACTCCCGAGGGAGAAACAAGAATAATATCGGGATCCTCCAGTGGGAGAAGAGGCGAAAACATCCCACAACATTTTCCCCGACTCCCGAGGGAGAAACAAGAATAATATCGGGATCCTCCAGTGGGAGAAGAGGCGAAAACATCCCACAACATTTTCCCCGACTCCCGAGGGAGAAACAAGAATAATATCGGGATCCTCCAGTGGGAGAAGAGGCGAAAACATCCCACAACATTTTCCCCGACTCCCGAGGGAGAAACAAGAATAATATCGGGATCCTCCAGTGGGAGAAGAGGCGAAAACATCCCACAACATTTTCCCCGACTCCCGAGGGAGAAACAAGAATAATATCGGGATCCTCCAGTGGGAGAAGAGGCGAAAACATCCCACAACATTTTCCCCGACTCCCGAGGGAGAAACAAGAATAATATCGGGATCCTCCAGTGGGAGAAGAGGCGAAAACATCCCACAACATTTTCCCCGACTCCCGAGGGAGAAACAAGAATAATATCGGGATCCTCCAGTGGGAGAAGAGGCGAAAACATCCCACAACATTTTCCCCGACTCCCGAGGGAGAAACAAGAATAATATCGGGATCCTCCAGTGGGAGAAGAGGCGAAAACATCCCACAACATTTTCCCCGACTCCCGAGGGAGAAACAAGAATAATATCGGGATCCTCCAGTGGGAGAAGAGGCGAAAACATCCCACAACATTTTCCCCGACTCCCGAGGGAGAAACAAGAATAATATCGGGATCCTCCAGTGGGAGAAGAGGCGAAAACATCCCACAACATTTTCCCCGACTCCCGAGGGAGAAACAAGAATAATATCGGGATCCTCCAGTGGGAGAAGAGGCGAAAACATCCCACAACATTTTCCCCGACTCCCGAGGGAGAAACAAGAATAATATCGGGATCCTCCAGTGGGAGAAGAGGCGAAAACATCCCACAACATTTTCCCCGACTCCCGAGGGAGAAACAAGAATAATATCGGGATCCTCCAGTGGGAGAAGAGGCGAAAACATCCCACAACATTTTCCCCGACTCCCGAGGGAGAAACAAGAATAATATCGGGATCCTCCAGTGGGAGAAGAGGCGAAAACATCCCACAACATTTTCCCCGACTCCCGAGGGAGAAACAAGAATAATATCGGGATCCTCCAGTGGGAGAAGAGGCGAAAACATCCCACAACATTTTCCCCGACTCCCGAGGGAGAAAACAAGAATAATATCGGGATCCTCCAGTGGGAGAAGAGGCGAAAACATCCCACAACATTTTCCCCGACTCCCGAGGGAGAAACAAGAATAATATCGGGATCCTCCAGTGGGAGAAGAGGCGAAAACATCCCACAACATTTTCCCCGACTCCCGAGGGAGAAACAAGAATAATATCGGGATCCTCCAGTGGGAGAAGAGGCGAAAACATCCCACAACATTTTCCCCGACTCCCGAGGGAGAAACAAGAATAATATCGGGATCCTCCAGTGGGAGAAGAGGCGAAAACATCCCACAACATTTTCCCCGACTCCCGAGGGAGAAACAAGAATAATATCGGGATCCTCCAGTGGGAGAAGAGGCGAAAACATCCCACAACATTTTCCCCGACTCCCGAGGGAGAAACAAGAATAATATCGGGATCCTCCAGTGGGAGAAGAGGCGAAAACATCCCACAACATTTTCCCCGACTCCCGAGGGAGAAACAAGAATAATATCGGGATCCTCCAGTGGGAGAAGAGGCGAAAACATCCCACAACATTTTCCCCGACTCCCGAGGGAGAAACAAGAATAATATCGGGATCCTCCAGTGGGAGAAGAGGCGAAAACATCCCACAACATTTTCCCCGACTCCCGAGGGAGAAACAAGAATAATATCGGGATCCTCCAGTGGGAGAAGAGGCGAAAATGTCCCACATTGTGCTCCCCGACTCTTGAGAGAACAACTTCCATAGGCTATGAAATGGCTCCTCCATTGTAGTAGAGGTGTGAGCTTCTCACAGTATTTTCTTCCACTCACGAGCGTTCTTACTGAAGATTTCTGCACTTCCTATGGGATACTGACGCCATCACAATAATTCGGATCTTCTACAACAACAGTGTATACTATATGCAATACATTCATCTATTCGTGATATTTTACTTATGACAACATTATACATATCTCTCTGTGAAAGTAATTATCTAGAAAAAAGTTAATTTTTATATCAGATTTATCAGTGTTATTTCTATCATTAGGTCCGTGAGAGATTAGTTCCTACCTCAGGTCAATTCTTATAATTTTAAGCAACATATTCAAATAGTGTAAATATATATTCTGTGTTGAACTGTTAGTTCTGTTTATATATGAATTTAATGCTAATAATTTTAAATAGTAAGTTCAATTCATGTAACTTAGTGTGTATTTAGGTTTAATTGTATAACTTCATCGTAGCTAATATAATTCTTTACAAAGTACATTGTTTAGCATTATGCAATACTTATAATTTCAAGAATCGTCTTCAAACAGTGTACATAATACATCTTCTGTGGTGAAGTGTTAGCCCTATTTATACTTTAACTTAATGCTAATAATTTTAAATAGTAACCTTAACTTGAGTACATATATATCTTAACTTACTGTGTAATTAGGTTTAATTGTATAACTTTATTATAGTTAATGTAATTCTGTACAAAGTGGATTCTTTATAATTAATGTTACCTTAGCTTGTAAATATATTAATATTACAAAATCGTTTTTGTTTTCTTTTATGAAAAATATTTCCGTTTGTATTGTTTATAATTTTCTAACACAGAAATGTCTGTTGAAAAAACCAAGCTAACTTTTAATCAAGCAGAATTCTCCATTTTCTAAAATGCAGAAAAGAACCGGATTGTTTATGGATGTTGCGTGTGTTTTTTAATATAAGTAACCCATGGACTCCGGTGACTCACTACAAAGGAAAATATTAGACATGTATCATATTGTCGCGGATGGCGGTAAGGTAGGAAACAGATGTCATTTGTTTAATTTAAGTTCACAAATGTTTACGTAAAGTTTTTTTTCCCCCAATACTTCGGTCTATACTCAATATGCAAGAATATTGACCTGATGGTTGGTGTATTTGAACGGAAGATATTGTAAAGGGATTGAGTGCAAGATAAGACTATTTGGAGAATTAGGAAGATCATGAGTTGTATAGAAAGTATAGAGGGGCTGACCAAGTTACATTAAATTGAGAATATTATACTCGACTACGCACACCTTAAAGCCGGATATTTTATTTGTACCCTAATAATCGGAAGAGATTATTCAATTTTAATATAAATATGTTTCATTTAAATTTAAGAAATTATGATTCATTATTGCGTGAGTTTTTTTAGGGTTTTTCCACACCTGTAAGACAAATGTCAGGAAGCTTAGTGCCCAACGGTCCCCGAAAATCATCCGGCCATCATTATCATCAACCCTCACCGATGTGTAAATTAACGGGCAGCTACCATACATATAATTTCTTAGTAAAACTACAAAGGATGAAATGAAAATGCTATGATTTCAGTGAAAGGCCTGCCCTCGGTAGAATTACTAGAGAATATAATTTTTATAACGAAAATTAAAAGAATTCATATTTCTTATGTTATAAACTAGCTATTGCCCGACGTCCGCTGCTACGCCTAAACAAATTAATATTAATGTGTTTTTATGTTTAGTAAAAGGAAAAGTGATTATAAATTTATATTGTAATTATTTGTATACACCGTGCTGATTACTCCGTGTTGCATAGGAATCTACTTATCCCGATTTTCTTGGCATCAATGAAAAACAAAATTGTTATTGTGAGTTATCCGTAAAAGATAGACATATGCTGCCGCGACCTTATTTGCAGAAGATTTTGAGATATTCAATTCTGTGTACATTAATTTGATGTATTTATTATGGTTTAGGCTGCTTATGTCATTTAAGCGTCCAAAATGCTATTTTTTCACGTTTTTCACTACAAAAGATGACCATTATTTGATTTTCTGATGATTCTGGCCAGGATTTTAGAAAATAAATATAAAATTATTGTATTGTCACGGGTCCTTTACAAGTATACAAAATTTCAAGTCGATCCAATTATTTTAAGTGGGTGAAAAACGCGTTGAAATATTCAGTTACATAGATAGATAGATAGATACAGGTCGAGCTAATATAAAGCGTGTAAAAATGAGTATTTCATTCAGTATGTAAAGGGAAAAAAAATCACCATTGTCCTGAATTCCATATTATTATTATTTTATTATATTCATAAATCTAAACTAAGTTTATTGCACATAATTAAATATTCAACATAGTCATAAATGAACATTTCACATATTTTTTAGGGATATTTAAATGAAAATGTAATTTTTACTTTTTCATTTTGGAATCTGTCAAGTTTTTTGATAATTATCCATTTAGTACAATTTTCGCAGCGGCAACTTTTTTAATCTGCCTGTCTGTTAAATTTACTTCTCTTCTAGTCAACAAATCGGTCTCCTTACAGAACAGTTATTTAACTGGTCTACAAATCCTACGGGAAGATGGCGTTGCATTTTGCCATACAATTTTTTTGGCATTGTCATTTTGAGAAACGCAATATAACTGTAAAGGCACAAATAGAGGTACAGAAAATATCCGAATCACTGCAAGATTCTGACAATATTTGTTTATATTTACTTTGTCCACTGCTGCCATTACAACCCCACTCATATGCATTATTGAAACTTACAAACACTTCACAAGTAATTTATTAACGAATTCAGATCGACTTCCGTTGGATAATCGGTTGCTTTCATTTTTTTTTTCATCTTAACAATTTTATTTTGTGTCCACCGCTGTGGTCTCGAGGTAGCGTGCTGCCTTGTCACGCAGCGGGCCCGGGTTCGATCCCCGGTAGGGACAGTTTTTCTGGGTGAGGTTTTTATCGGGGTTTTTCCTCACCTGTAAGACAAATGTCAGGAAAACTTTGAGGCCCAAACGTCCCCGAAACCATATAGCCATCGCAATCATCACCATCATCATTCCTATTCATATTACATTAAGCTTAGGATTAGAGACTCTCCTGGCGCACCACTATCATCACGTCACCCGTCATATCATCGGGGCAACGTAACCCCGCCTTCCAGGCGCCCCAACCACAGAAGTGGGTTACTAGTACGCATGCCAGGAGAGAACACCAGGAATGTCGAAAGACAACCTGGGGAATTTGCAAAAAAAAAATATATATATATTTTGTTTGCCTGAGTTGTAAGATGGGTTATGTAACTATGCCTCTGCTTAACTCCGATGATTATTTTATTATACCTAATTTTTGACATCATTTTCCACAGGAAATGATAATGCTACTCCTCAAGAATAGGGGACAGACAGTGAATTGGGAGGGTATCATATGCTTTTCTATATCTAGAAACGCTGCGAGTAATAGTTTCAGAAATATCTTTAATAACTTTTGCTACATCTGTTTTACCGGAAGCTCTATGTGAGACCTGAGGTGTCACTGAATTAATGTTGTTTCATTTAATTTTTATACTTTTTGCGTTAAGTTTTAAATCCGCAATTTTCAAACTATATCTTAGACCTTCCGGTTCTTGATGTGAACGAAAGTATATCATCTGCATTAAAAATAGACATTGTAACTTTATACACGGCTTTAGATAGGCCTAAATGTAACTACAACTTTGATTCCATCGCTCTTGAAATGTACATTTAAAAACACTCAATGCCACCCTAATAATTCGCAAAATACCTGAAAAAAAACTCTCTAAATTTAGTCTGATTTTTTTACTTTGCATTTTGTCTAACACTTCGTACAGCTCACGGGTGCTTTAGCCCCTCTGGAAATAAAAGGGAAGAGTGCAAGATTATGCACTTAGTGAAAATTAATCCTGAATCGTAATACATTTCTCTACAATCTGATATAAGATAGAAGACAGATACATGCGGATACATTTTAATAAATAAATATAAGTAATTTTTATTTCAATTCCTTCTGGATTTTTTCGTGTTGAGACTTGAAAGTAGTTTTGAAGTTCCTTAGGACAGGTTACTGGCCCGACGCTAAGTAGTCCAGTGGTATGGCTGCAAAAATATCTAAATTTTTAAGAATTTTAGGGTTAATAAATTCTATCTTCAAGCCACAGTTAGTCCAAAAGCATTCAAGACTGAAAGTGTATAAAACACTGGCTCTTCCAACTCTTTTGTATGGTAGCGAAGTATGGACGTTGAAACAGAAGGATATACAGAGACTTAGATCTGCTGAAATGAGATATCTTCGGAGGACTGCAGGATACACACTACTAGATCACAAAAAAAAAATGAAGACATCTTAGAAGAATTACACATGGAATCTTTAGAAAACAAAATTTCTGATTATAAGTCAAGATGGATACAACATGTTCATCGAATGGAAGATCACAGAATACCCAAACTAATGTTAAGATATCAATCTGCAGGAAGAAGAAGACCAGGACGTCCACTCAAAAGACTTCTGGATGGTGTTTCTCTTGAGGCCGAAACAGGTCAACAAATGGCCTAAATTCGTGAATGTACTATGATGATGATGAAGTAATTTTTAGAAAGTTTAATTGTTATGTGCTATTTGCACCAGTTGATAAAAGTGATCAACGAAACATTATAGTGAAATTATATGAATTAAAATTATATGCTCTTTATTTATTTATTTATCTTTTTATTTTTTCCCCACGATTCACTGTTTACATTCAAAAACATCGAATTAACAATTTAACAAAATTAACTGCCAGAACAGAACTAGCAGAAATCGGACTTCTTTAAGGAAGGTTAGATTAGGGTGCTATTTATAGCCACAATTGTTTGTGTTTCGTCCCCATTTGCTTCAAAATAATACACACTAGTTATCGATTAACATGTTGATTGGGATATAATGTAGAAAAATGGAAGTTGATTTTTCACTTTTTTGCAGCTAAATTTGAATTCGGACCCATTGTGGGGAGAGAAAAGTTATGTGCAATAGACATAGTGTTAAAAAAATTGTTTGGAATCCCGGATATGGAAAGAATATCCTTGACAAATTATTCTTGGTACCAGGAATATCCTCACAGCAACAATAAATTCTATTGAATCACTAACATCCATCCATCGATAGCAATTCTGCCCGAAGGCAGGTCCTTCACTGCAATCATAGCATTTTTATGCTATGCTTGCAGCTTTACTAGGGAATTTTAGGTGTGGTAGCTTCCCGTTGCTTTCCACATCGGTGAAGGATTATGATGATGATGTTGGCCATATGATTTCGGGGACCGTTTGGGCCTTAAAGTTTTCCTGACATTTGTCTTACAGGAGAGGAAAAACCCCGATAAAAACCTCACCCAGAAAAATTGCCCCGACCGGGGATCGAACCCGGGCCCGCTGCGTGACAAGGCAGCACGCTACCTCGAGACCACAGCGGTGGACTAATCACTAACAAGCAAAATTAAAATTTCATGTTTTTATTTCATTATGGTCAATTCGTGACATACTCTGCTGGATAAGAAAATAAATGAAGATATAAGAAAGGAACTAAATATTTTCAAACTTACAGACCGAATAATTAAATATAGGAACGACTGAAAAGAACATATTGGTAGTATGCGAGAAGTAAGATTTCCAAAATTATTGCTAAATTATAAACCGCACGGAAGGAGAAATGTTGGACGCCCACACAGAAGATGGTCTGAACAATTTTAACAATTCTAGCTTTCATGAAACAGGAACGAGCCAACAGGCTTAATCCCTGGATGATGATGATTATGACCATATTAGTCATTCATTTATTATTTAATTGATATTTAGAATTGGTATTGTCATTCAAGATAATGACCCCGTCGAAGCCTTTGCATTTAATAAATAAATGAATGGCCTCTTACGAATACCTTTCACAGAAGATAACATGTGGAAAGAAGGTATCATAACAAAAACTTTTTCAATAGTTCTTGATCATGTGGAGAATGTTTATGTTCCAAACTCTTCATACCAGTACATAGAGTTTAAACTTAATAGTTTCATAACTTGATGAATTATACTCTCAGTCAACCCTTTTGTAAACAAGCGGGGAACAAAACAGTATAACTTAACATGTATGAGACATGGTGAGTGGAAATTGCCTCTCTTTATTCCGATGGTACTTTTTAATAAGCTCTTAACATCGAAACACGATCACCATATAAACATCTTAAAGAATTTGGTAAGAACCCAACGATAGCCTGTTGTCGCAGCGAGGATGACAAGTTAGTTTTTGCTCCTCCCAGCAATATAACTAGCAAGCTATTTCCAGAGAGGGAAGAGTTTTAAAACAACATTGTCACTGTCACTCTTTTGTAAAGGTTATGTTTATCTTTTCCAGTTAAGAGATGCAATATTCATGAGTTTGCTCACATACTGATGGAGTTACTTTTTAAGTAGCACTTCGCTTATGTTTAATGTTTATGGTCAGGTCCGTTTTAAAAGTGTCCACACCATGTTGAAGGTAATTTGACATTGCTTCGATCAACAAAACTTCTTAAGATTACAATATTCAACTTCTAGCTATGAATTTTAAATTCTTGCTAATTGCTTCCGCAACCCCAAATGAATCAGCCACATTTTATAATAAATTGACGAAAAATATAGCTTGAAAAGAAACTACTCATAAATACCCGTTATAGAACTTCCGCAACAATAGCCTATATGAATCAGCGATATTAAAATAAATAAATAAATAAATAAATATATATATATATATATATATATATCCATCCATAGTAATTCTGCCCGAAGGCAGGTCCTTCACTGAAATCATAGCATTTTCATGCTATACTTCCAGCTTTACTAGGGAATTGTAGGTGAGGTAGCTTCCCGTTGCTTTCCACACCGGTGAAGGATGATGATAATGACAAAGGTGATGATGATGATGGTGGCCACATGATTTCGGAGACTATTTAAAGTTTTCCTGACATTTGTCTTACAGATGAGGAAAAACCCCGATAAAAACCTCACCCAGAAAAACTGACCCGACTGGGGATCGAAGCCGGGCACGCTGCGTGACAAGGCAGCACGCTACCTCGAGACCACAGCGGTGGACTATATATATATATATATATATATATATATATATATATATATATAAGTTAAATATATGTTATAATTAATTTTTTTTATACATTGAGCAATATATATATATATACACACACACACACACACACACACACATGTAAATACTTTTCATTTTGTTTTTATTTGTAAACGCTTTAACATCTAAGATCATATCATGTCTTGAGCATTTGCTTGTATCCAGAAAGCTGTGTAAATACATCTTCCATTTGTTTCCTGCAAATTTCATTGATCCAATTTTAATGTCACGGTAAAATTGATACTGGTAATGGAATTTCAATCCAGTATTCGTCTTGACTGGGGAAAACCAGTAAAAAATTGTTGTCAGAATGGTCGGGTCCGTGATTTAAAATAGGATTTCCTGAATGCGAACACCGCCCCCATTGAAAGAACGTAATCAAAATGTGGTACTACATAATATGTGTCATGAAGAACAGCATCGATTGATGAATTAGCGAGAACAACCCCTGTCAGGTCTCCAATTCTGAATAGAAAGACAAACCCTAATTATCATAAGCAAGGTGCACTGTAAGTTAATTGAGAACCATAAACTGTAGACAATCATTTAAAGATCTTAATTCCAGTAGGGACGATGGAGTCTGATTAAAATACTTTATAAAAATATAAATTAATATAAAACAGGCTTATAACTCCACCCCAAAAAATAGGCTACACGGTTATCTCCATAAGGCAAATAATATTCGGACCCATGTATTATCAATAAAAAAGTACGAGATAGCTAGATATAAAAAAAAACACTATTCAAAATTAGATTAGTGGATAGGAGATTAAATTTGCAAAGAGGGAACTATCATTACCATATGGAGGATGCTCGGAAATTCCTATTAAAAATTCATAGGATTGTAAGGGGGTAACGTTTTGAATAAAAAAAAAACTTGTCTGGAAAGTACTGTTTTCGTGTTGCAGGTAGGTCTAAAATAAGTTTGTATTAAGCGTTCAAATCTCCCGCGTCTGTCGGGGATAAATCGATAGTAATTTAATGATTTATGATTCAATTAATTATATTTACATTTTTTAAGTAGCACTTCGTTTATGTTTAATGCTTATGTTTTTAAAAGTGTCCACACCACGTTGAAGGTAATTTGATTTTGCTTCGATCAGCAAAACTTTTTAAGATTACAATTAACTAACATACATTGATTTTGTGAGAATGTTCAATGTCAAGGAAAAAGAAAGTTAATATTAAATATGAATTAAGCATATTTAGAGTAATTCATTTAGTCTCAAAGTATTCATGTAAAGACGATACCCGATTCATTCATACACCAAGAAAGAATATGCCTACAACAGTAGTAAGCCTATATTACGATGCGAGGTTGGGAAGTGGTTTTTACAGAATCGAGGAAAATGTTTAAAAACCGAGCTATAGTTTTTAATTTCCGAGATTCTGTAAAACACTTCACAAACGGCCTTTGTACATTATTTTTTTGCGCGACGGTGTTTTCAAAATAATAAATAATAGTAAAATAATAACATCTTTGTTGGAAATATTTGCGTTCATTATAAACAATTGACTAACGTTAACAGTGTGGGCAATGTTTATTGGTTGAAACAACAGGAGGCCTTGAGAACAGTTACTGATAACATGGCCGCAAGTACGTATTTATTGTTTTATACTGTTTCAAATGAAGTTCAGTTCATTAAAAATGCAGTGATTTGTTTCGTATAATGTATATTAACACTCCTTTTGGATATTTTTTGTATAGCCTATGCATTGTACGTAGTATAGGCCTACATAGAGGGGAGTGATTTTACTTCCCGCACATGGATGTAAATGTAATATACAGTATAGTTATTTAGGTTGGCAACCCCGAAATGTAGGAAGTTGAACTTTCAATCATGGTCGCCATTGCTGTAAGTACGACAAAACGCACTATTGCGCAAAATAAAGTTATTGTAGGGCCTAAATAAAAGTTGAACAAAATTCTATAATCTGTCGTATTGCCGAAGATGATAATTTACATCTTTGCATATTTATTCTTGGAATCCGAGACGAGAATTGATACACTTGAAAGCCAAGAGGTAGGCCTACAAGTGACAAATTGCTATTTTTGGAGTTTTAGTGAAGATTTTAGTAGTTAAAGCAGCCACTAATCTAAGTGGCCAATGGTTACAAGTAAAAATCTGTCTGGTGTTGAAATATTATTCCATTATTCCATGGCGCGACAGGCACAGAAGGCCTTTGGCCTCCTATCTGGATACTGGCCTCACATCCACATGTGTCATTCTCAGAGGTAGATGATCATCTAGTCAGTGCAGGGATGACATGTGGTCAGCATGTAGAGTCCCCCAGGCGTTATAGCTGGTTTTCTCAACCTGGAACCGCTACTTATTGTAGCTACCCAAATGCCTCACGATGCTGGGTGGGCACCGGTCCCATACTGGCCAAAATACCACGAGAAAAATTTCTTCTCCCATGGAGACTCGAACCAGTAGCTCTGAGTGGTTGAAAAGAAAAATGATAAAGACACACATATGAAGTGCTGTCTCAACTTTGAACATCATTTACTCAAAACTGACCTTTTGCTATTTATACCCCTTGGCTTCTAAGGGTCTCAATTGTGGATTTCATGTTGATACTAACTTGGGTGAAATATTTATATACCGGTACTTCTCTGTTCCTCTGTAAACCTTTATGCTACATAGTATCAGATGTATATGGATACACATCTCTTAATGCACGTTTTAAAAATAACGGAGCTACAAAAAGTTGATGGTATTTATTTAGTACAAGAGACCGCGAAAGTATTCAGAATGTCAATAGGAAGCGATTTCAAGAGGAAACAGTATACTTCTGAAGGGACATAGTTAAAGTTACTATCTGTATATAGTGGAATTGGTTCTCTCTTCAGATAATGAGCGTATTAACCCCATGAATGACATGAAGATATCAAAATATACTCTTCTTCTTCTCCGTCGTAGTTTAACCTCTCACCTTACAGATACGAGGGCGGATCGGAAAGTAACGCACAATAATTTTTTTCTGCCTTGGTATTGCAGCTAGAATGTTGAAATTTCACAGAGATAGTTTGAAGTTTCCACTACAGATGGCATTTTTTTCTCAGGTGCACCTCTTGCGAGAGAAGCTTGAACTATGCATCAAAGATGGCGCGCATGCTACAGTCGTCCACCTGTGAGGAACAGAGAAGTGTTGTTCGATTTTTGTGGGCCAAAGGGCATAAACCCAGTGAAATTCACAGGGACATGCGTGGCGTGTATGGGGATGATTGTATGGACCGTAGCAATGTCTCCAGATGGTTCACATTCTTCCAAGAGGGACGCGTGAACCTTAGTGATTCGCCACGCTCCGGCCGGCCGACAACAGCAGCAATCCCGCAACACTATGGGAAAAATGTGTTGAGAAAGTTGGTGACTATGTCGAAAAGTAGGTAAAAGATGTAAGTTCATTTGTGATTTTTTTCCTTTTTTTTACTATTAAACTTAAAAAAAATATTGTGCGTTACTTTCCGATCCTCACAGGTGGACGACTGTAGCATGCGCGCCATCTTTGTTGCATAGTTCAAGCTTCTCTCGCAAGAGGTGCACCTGAGAAAAAAATACCATTTGTAGTGAAAACTTCAAACTATATCTCTGTGAAATTTCAACATTCTAGCTGCAATACCAAGGCAGAAAAAAATTATTGTGCGTTACCTTCCGATCCGCCCTCGTAATTTTACGTATTCCACGCCAACGAGTCGAAGAAGGAATAAACTTTTGATCATATACATACAACACGAATATGTATGACGAAGCACACCATTCACTCACACATACAAATTAAACATGGCGAATATGATAATAATGATTACGATGGCCAGATAATGTTCGCGAACCATTTGGCCTTTTAAGTTTCTGACATTTGTCTTACAGGTGAGGAAAACCCCCGAAAAATCTCCAAAGAAATGTATACCGACCGGCGATTCAACCCGGGCCCGCTGCGTACGAGCCAGTGACACTAACCCAAGACCACAACAGTGGACGATATCAAAATATCGAACTACTGTAGGCCTATACATTTAGTTTATATCAAATTACCTTATTCGAAAAAAAAATATTTCATGAATTTTCTTTCCCTTAGGCCTTCATTTAAATATATTGAAATGAGGACTGTATTTCTTCGAATAGCACATGTTTTGAACTTGTGCCCTTCGCAAAGTTGTCTAAGGCATCATGTCTTGACGAAGAGTTACGAGACGCATTTTGGTTCAGATCCCGATGGAGAAATTAAATTTTCTTAGGGGATTTCTGTCAGTTTATGGGATCGGTGCCCATAGCAATTAAGAATAATGACATACAGTATGTATATGTGAAGGTAGTAGCGAGCTGGTAGGCCTAAGGAATTCTACGAAAGGCGAAAAAAAAAACACATAGGCCTACAGGTTTTAACTATAGTAATTGATATGAGAAAAGTTAATAATAACCGTTCAGATTTAAGATAAAGTCCAACAATGTATTGATTTCAATAGATACGCTATGACGTAAATAATAATAATAATAATAATAATATAATAATATAATAATAATAATAATATAATAATAATAAAAGTAGTGTACTAATTTAAAATCGTAAAGTTAAGGCCATAAGGTGTTCGAAACAATTTGGCAAATTTTAATTAGCTGGCTCTATTTTGAGATTTAAGGTTCTTATATAAAAAGTCCACCGCCGTGGTCTCGAGGTAGCGTGCTGCCTTGTCACGCAGCGGGCCCGGGTTCGATCCCCGGTCGAGGCAGTTTTTCTGAGTGAGGTTTTTTATCGGGGGTTTTCCTCACCTGTAAGACAAATGGCAGGAAAACTTTAAGGCCCAAACGGTCCCCGAAATCATATGGCCATCATCCTTATCATCATCATCATCATCCTTCACCGGTGTGGAAAGCAACGGGAAGCTACCACACCTACAATTCCCTAGTAAAGCTGCAAGCATAGCATGAAAATGCTATGATTGCAATGAAGGACCTGCCCTCGGGCAGAATTACTATGGATGGATGGATGTTCAAAAATATACGACACGAGAATTACAGCTTTAATTCTCTTCTGAAGGAAGCCATACTGGGGTTTTAGACGCCCACAAAAAATTATTCAATCCGCGAACCTATTAACTAGAGACAAGCACGTAACCACTAATCTGCCAAGATCGTCAACAGTGGGTTAGGCCTAAGTATTAATCTTTTTCAGTCTGATTCAATAAATTTCAACAAAATTTGCATGAGCAATTTAATTTGGCTAAATTAAGAATTAAAGATAAATTGTATCATCATATTGCATATATTCTTTTTTTAGTCAGAGATACATATATAGGGCCTATATATATATAGGCCTATATATAATATCTTGACAATGGACATTATAAACTAAACAATTAATTAAAACCAATTCAATATAACTAATAATTATATTATTAATTTATTTTAATATGATTAGGATTGCATATTAGCATTGCCATAAATGTCTTAAATTTCTCATTTTAGAATATATTTTTATAAAAAATAACCATTGCAATATACTCTAAATGCTATCATTCTTTGAAGATATTATGGCATATTTCATCATATTCTGTGATAATATTATAGTGGATACTGGGTCATAGAATAAACAAACAGAATCAGCAATAAAATAATAAATAATATTTTTCGAAGAATTCCACGCACTGGTATTGCAAACACTGTAGTACATGTAACTGAATTCTTTCATAATATTGTTATTCTTTGGAGATGGATAAAAAAACGAGAAAAATTTCTTACAATGTACGTTGATGTTAAACTTGAGCAATGGCGATTTAAATTGAAAGTAAAATGTAACCCTCTAGTATTATGGGAATACGATAATAATAAGAAAAAAGTCTGGCATGCTACATCCATCAACTGTGCGGGAGAATAGCAGCAGCCAAGTCAAGACTCTGAAGTGCTTCCTGGAGAACAATGCCCATCCACTCAGAGTAGATGCATACTACCTTACCAGTCATCTCGACATCAAACACTACCCTATCCCTCTTTTCCAACTATGTACAAGTGACGTGAAATTCTTGCCGTGGGGGAAGGGAGCCCAGGATAAATCAAGAATTGCATACTTCTTACCATCTCTCTTCCGAAAATAAAAAGAGTGAAGGGGTTACAAAAGAAAAGAAAAAAAAAAGCTAGGAAAAGGAACAATATGGAAAATGGTTTGTCATAGCCCAGCCACTCACAATAAGTACAAACATTCTGGGAGCCCGCGCCATAGTCGAGCGGTTTAAGCGGTCATGCGTTACGCTGGTTCGAGTCCCCATGGAAATTTTTCTTTTCCTCAAGTAATTTCGGTCAGTAACTATAATAAGTGGCGGCATCAGCTTCATGAAATCCGCTAGGGGACTCGACAAGCTGACCACATGTCACCCGTATACTGGCTGAATGATGGTCCACTTCTGTAATACATGTGGCTGTGAGACCAGCAACTGGATAGTAGGCCAGTAACCTTCTAAGCATATCGAGCCATGGAGTTTAGTTTCATAAAGTTAACATCAAATTTTATAATGTCTCTACAAATACAGATTACGTAACATAAATTTCTAAAGGCCCATTAACTATGAATTTTGGCTTCAAATAATTTATCAGCTATTAGGAGATCCAGATTAGACAGTACCTATCTGAATTCAACATTTTAGTGCTCAAATAGATGCGGTCTTAAAATTTATGAACAAAAATCCACACACATACAATACTTTAGCAACAACCACTTTCTGTCATGGCGACAAAGCCTAATATCCATACAAGATGAAGGTCGCATAACATTAGATAAAATAAAAAAAAATTGAGACGAACGGATGGATAGAGTATCAGACCAAAAGCGGAGTAAAAAGAAAAAAGCTTAAAATACCTCCAAAGCCTTGTATCTGTAAAATTAATGACAAAAGTGGCATAGAATGCAGCGTTGTAGAATAACGAAACAGATTCTACGATACATTCCCAGGGGAAAAAGACACGTGGGTGAACAGTATACAAGGTGGCAGGAGACCGTAAAAGGCCCGTAGCCCTATCACGTGGAGGATGATGTTGATTAAGAATCGTCAATAGAGAAATATACAGAAAATGTATTTGTTTGTACACACACACACACACACACACACACACACACGGAGGATGATAATAAATAAAGCAATAATTTCAGAGATTACAGATTATTCCTAGAATAACAAATTTAGATATGGAATATAAGTTATGTCTAACAATTCAAATATAAGTTATTTTATTAAGTTTGTAAAAGTCAAGTACGCCCTGACATGATGATCCCATTCGAAATGAGGCCACTCTACGAAGGGTACACAGATGTAGGACAAGGTATTTTGCTCAGTGGTTAAAAGTACTGGGTGAGGCAATGAAACGGCACGATTTGGACTCCGGCTGACGGGCGCAGTGGGGGGTTATGGGAGTGGGGGAAACGACCTTGAGCATCTAGACAAGTGGAAATTTCAGTAGCCATGGAGCGTTGGTCAAGCGTGCAACGTGCGTTTGCTGTAAAAGCATATTATAAAAACATGGATAGTGTGGTTGGTGCCCAACGTGCTTTCCGTCTTAAGTTTAATCTACCGCCACGGGCTCCCGTGCCATCGAGGAAAGCTATCCTCCTGTGGGTGAAAAACTTTGAAGCCACTGCAAGCACGACGAAGAAAATTGGTGGTAGTGAAAAAACAATCAGGACCCCAGAGAACATTGATCGTGTGCGCGATGCATTAACACGAAGTCCGCGAAAATCAGCAAGGCGGCACAGCGCTCAACTTGGTCTCAGCAATCGATCAGTGAGACGGATTTTGAAGAATGACCTACACTATCACCCATACAAAATGCAGATAGTGCAAGCCCTACAACCTAACGATTACAATCATCGCATACGCTTTTGCTTAATGTTATCGGAACAAATGGAGAAAGAGTGCATAACTTATGGATGAGTGATGAAGCCCACTTTCACCTTAGTGGTTACGTTAACAAGCAGAACTTCCGGTATTGGTCCGCAAATAACCCACGTGATCTTCATGAAAAACCTCTCCATTCTGAAAAAGTAACAGTTTGGTGTGCAGTATCTTCTCGTGGACTCGTGGGACCCTATTTTTTTGAAGATGAACATGGTAACACAGTAACGGTGAACTCTGAACGTTATGCTGACATGTTAGTTAACTTTTGGTCTGCCTGGCATCGATCAGTATGATCCAGATGAAGAAACACTCTTCCAGCAAGATGGTGCAACAAGCCATACTGCTAATGTCTCAATGGGTTTGCTGAGACTCGCTTTTCCAGGACGGCTAATCAGCAAGAATGGTGATATCCCTTGGCCTCCTCGTTCGCCAGATTTGACCGCCCCAGACTTCTTTCTTTGGGGCTATCTTAAATGCAAAGTCTTCGAGGAAAATGCACCAAGAACAAAAGAAGATCTGAAGGAGAGAATCCGGCAGGAAATTAACAACATTCCTTTGCAGATGCTACAGAACGCCATGGGTGGATTTCATCTTAGACTCCAACAATGTGTGCAAAACCAAGGACGTCACCTTACTGGCACCATATTCAAAAAATGATTGTTTTTTAAGGTAAAACATTAATTTCCACTCATGTACTTAAGATTCATGTTCAAATAATTATACTCTTTTTGTAAATATATTATTGGTGATTTTTCAAAATCGTGCCGTTTCATTGCCTCACCCTGTACTTCCTTTCAGTTATAATTATTATTGTAAATATTTATTCTAGTCACGCTACTTACTCAATTTTATTACGTAAAATAGTGCTTAACATTTGGATATAGGTTTTACTCGTATTTTACATAATTTAAAATAGCCTATTATCGCTTTATATTTTAAAAAAGCCATTGCATTCGAATTCATGTTTATAGAATACGTTACTAGTTAAATATTCCCTCTTTTTACACTTTAAAACCTAATTACTTCTCGTCTGATATCAGGGGCCAAATCAAAATTTTATAAATTTACATCCTTTAGCTCATGTGGCCAATTCATATTTGTTGATTTCTATTCTTTACAATGCCAGCATATTCCTCATCAAACCATTTTTTTTATTTTCCTTTTATATGTTATCACATTAATCTACACTTTCTGATTCTGGCACTTCAGTTGTTTCCCTTAGAGGCCATTTAAATGTTATATTCTTCGGTTGTCACATTTTCACCTGAAAATTCCAGCGTTTCAATTTAGCCTATAATACTCATTTGGTATCCTCGCCGCAGTTCATAATTTCCTCAGTTTTTTTTAATTCAACATTTTCAGAATTCATTTTGGCTTTTGTACCTCATACGCGATAACCGTTACCCGATTTTCATTTTGATCAGCTGATCCGAACTACAGTTTATCCTCCTAACTGATCTAACATAGATGATGCAAGTGTGCCAGCGTTTATCTACTCACAATCTATCCAGTTTCGCGAGACGTCCTAATGTATAAGTGATGAGATAAGGATGCAGTGGAATTGTAGAGAAATGGTTGAACATAAGGTAAAGTCGCCAAATAAGAGATAGTCTCCTAATAAGAGATACCTTATTATCTAGTCCATGAACAGCTGTCATCTGATGTTTGTAACAAAAATCTGAGCTTTGTACTATTATAGCATCATGGTCTTTGTTTGGTGTCACTTGGTTGATTGAAACGAAGCAGAGAAGGTTGTGTATGTTTTCGCGACAATTGAATTTTTGTTGTGACGCTATTCAAAGTTGTGGATAACTGTGAAGATGAGTTCTGATATTAATTTTACTTATTTTCCCGAAAAGCTCATGAAATGCAGACTATTATAAACTAGAGTGATTATTAGTGACACAATTTATTACAGTCTGACCAGCCACAGAATTGGCGACCGTGCCGTTCCCTAATAAGAGATACCTGTGGTTCCAAATAAGAGATAGTGTCTCTTATTAGGAACCCCGAAGTTGTTTCCTTGACATATGCAGATTCTCCTGTACACAAGTCCGCTACATTTTCTTAAACAAATTCATCTCGTATGATTAATACGTGATTTAACTTTATAAAAATAAAGTGGTCACATTATAGGCCCTGAGAGGTCATTTAGATAGCAGAAGGTTAAGGTTTCTTCTGTCTTTCTAGAAAATCGGACCGAGGAATCAACAGGGCTGTCACCCCGGCTGCTACTCTACAAATTTCGATCAATGCATTTCGAAAGACAGGGCTTGTTCCGTGCAACAGGAACATTTTTTCTGATAGCGATTTTGCCATCCACACCGGAGATAAGAGTGATGCAATCGTAGTTCCTGATTCAGGAACTCTCGTGGGTTTTACTGATGTGTCACCACTCCCTCAGATCCAACAACCATCAACAAGTCGAGAACCAGAAAAAAAGGAAAGGCAGAACCGGAAATGCAGCCCTTCTGACAGGCAGTCCGTATCACCAAGAACTAAAGGACAGTTTGAATAGAACCAATAAACTAAAATGAAGCAACATTTTCAAAAAACAAATTCAGTAAAATCTAAAAAAGTCTCGGTCAAGAAAACGCCAACTGAGTTCTTCAAGCGAAGAAACAGACACGGAAATGGAGATAATTGATTCAGGCGATGATGATTCAGAGTTTGGTGCTGATGATGCTGATGCTGAGTGTTTATTTTGCACTGGATTGTATTCAGAGGACACAAGAGGAGAAAAATGAACTCATTGCATTGACTGTCATCGCTTGGCTCATGAAGATTGCGGGGCTGATGAGGAACCATTCATCTGCTTATTTGCTCAAAGAAGCAAAATTAATTATCTACTCTGAAAAGACACTATTAACATGTATAGTGAAATTAATTATTAGTTTTTGTGTGATAAAGTGTTTTTGTTTTGAATATACTGGATTATTTGAATGTTTTTGCTAAAGATATAGAAGCAAATGTAGGTATCTCTTATTTGGAATCCTCTTCGAAATTTTCAATTTTTACAATTCTTATTGTTCTTAGAGTTTTTTAAAATACTTACTAAGTAACGAGGTTTTATTTTATGGAATATCAAAATAAAGAATATGAAACATGTATTACCATTTTTAAATGTAATAAATCAGTTACCATTCTGATACAGAAGCGATTTTTCAAAAGGTATCTCTTATTTGGGGCCTTTACCTTATACAAAATTAAATGGTTCCAACACGTCCAGAGAATGTCAAATTCCCGTTTACCAAAGATGATTTACCACCTCAACCCTAACGGCAAAAGAGACCTCGGAAGACCCTTCAGCCGATGGAAAGATCAGTTTTTGTAGTCGCAGAACGGGCATCATCACCCAATACTGCATTCGGAAGAAGAAGAAGAAGTCCTAATGTATTTATGGAATATCCTCATATAGGAGCGTTGCGAGATACTTTTATGTGGCAAATGTATCTAATTTAACATCACTAACGTTTCTATATCCATTAAGACTGAATTTTCCTATTGTTGGTCTTGATACATACATAGGCCTATATATAGGCTATATATGTATTTATTTATTCGCGTCCTACTTTTGCATTAAAGTCTAAAATAATTTTCACAATCCAGAAAGCTATCAATTACACATTTTACTTCTTCATAGAAATCGTCCTTGGTCTTGTCATCTTTACCTTTCATATGACCATTCAGCTACTACATTTACAATTACAAAATTATGTCGTTTGTCTTCAGAATCAGGTATCAAATATGCTATCGCAAACAAACCTTCTTCTTCTTCTCCTCATTCTTTACTTGTAGGATTTTCATCCTGTTTATTTCCCAAATCACTCCTCGGAGGAAGACGAATTGGATGTGCATCCACTGTCTATCAATCTCTTGGCTGGTCTTCCTCTTGTTCTTCTCCCGTCCATTGGTCTATCTTCTTTAGCTCTTTTTGCAAGACTTATCTTCTATTCTTTCTATATGATCTTTCCAATATTTTCGTCTGTCTATAAAAAAATTGGTTATTATAGATATTATTATAGCGGATGGGATTCGTTAGTCCTGTAAGACAACTCCGAAATAAAACGGGGCAGACTGAGCTCTGGAGCCGGGTGAAGGCAAACGGCCTACGGAGAAAAACCCGAATAATAAACCCGCCATGAAAACGGGCTAGCAACCCACATCAAGGTGTATCTTAGCTCGGATCAAAGGCGGAAACAAAATATGACGAACGCTAACAAACCTTAATATCTCTTATACAAAAAAAATCCCAGGAAGTAAATAAATATATATAGGGCCTACAGGCTGCGCAGAATATAAACTCTATGGCACGACAGGCCTAGAAGGTCAAAGTATCAACAAGATACTGATCTCAATTTCTCGTAGAAAATTTACAGAAGTAGACTATCATCCAGACAGCAGACACTATAGGGACGACACGTGGCCAGCATGTTGGATCTCTTAAATGTTACAGCTGGTTTTCTCCAGCCTCTCAATATGTATTTCGACATATTTTATCATATTTCATCCCTGAATGCTGGGTAAACCCGGGCCTATACTGTACAAAATTCCATAAGAAAATGTCTTCCTCAGGACTAGAACCAGTGCATGTCCTTTAGCTCTGCGCCAAAACATGGTGGCGTAGACCGCTCGATATAAGCCGTGTGCGTGCGTGTGTGAAAAGAATTATTGTAGAACCAGCATTGGGATGTCTGTCGTCCGAGAGGCTGAACAGAGGGAGACCAAATAATTCTTGAATTCAGGGTATAAAATCAACAATTAGAGAAGAATAGAAGAAGGGCAATGGGATAATAGGGAAGACTGGGGAAGAAATTTAAATTTAATTTTAATACAAACAATATTAGGCGCGGAAGATGTGTTTACGTTTAAACCGGTATTAAATTTAGATATACACAATATTTTCATAGTAATTATACTGAGTGCAGGTCTTTCACTGCAATCATAGCATTTTCATGCTATCCTTTGCAGCTTTACTAGGAAATTATAGGTGTGGTAGCTTCCCGTTACTATACACAATATGGATAAATAAAATGTTTGCCTTTCTGCTCTACTATCACAATTTCAAAATCATAGTAACATTTAATTATCGTGAACCGGAAATGGTTTTCCACTTAAAGAGAATTACAAGATTCTCGCTGTTAGTTTTAAAATACATTAAAACTTAAAATTTAATTGGATATGAGTAAGAGTGATGGGGAATGAAAGACTTGCATGGAAGCTTCTTGTAGGAAAGCCAGAGGGAAAACGCCTAGTTGCTAGACCAAGAATGAGGTGGGAGAATAACATTAACTATGATTTGAGGGAAGTAGATTATACAGGGAATGATTGGAAAGCATTAGCTCAGGATAGGGATGTATGGAGAGCTTATGTCCGTGCGACCATGAACCTACGGGTTCGATAGTGCCGGTGAGTAAGTAAGTAAGGAGTGAGAGTGATCAACGTAGATATGTTCTAGGGATAGAGAATAAATATATGGACTGCGCATTGAATTTTTCCCCCTCTGCAGAATAAATGAACCAAGTGATGTAAAACAGAATGAGGGGAGAAATTATTTTGTGGTTTGTCAGTCATAATTTCTTTACAAGATTTTGTTTGGAACGGGCGGGGGTGTTGTCAAACTCTACTATGGGTCTGAGGTAATAAGCCGTATATAATAATAAAGGCTTTGTGACATGACACAATACAAAGACGAAGAACCTACCTGCTTTCTACCTGGGATTAAAGGACTGCTATAACTTAATGCTGTACGATATTAATATGGAGTAATTTTCCACTTAGTGGGGCATATTGCCGCATTAACAAGGCGACCCAAATGACAAAACAACATTGTATAGTCTAACTCAGCTTATAAGTTACGCCTTTTAATTTCGCGAACAAATTTTACGACATAAGCACTAGTTATTACAATACACCAGCTTATATGATGCAAAATACGGAACGGAGATTTATTTCCAAACTTCTGATTAAATATAAAAAACTTCAAACTTATGAGATACAGGATTAAAACGTAACTGATATGAAAAATAGGGACTTTATATAAACATGGAGAAAACTAAATACCTGTGTATAGGAGAAGAAAATGGAGAAGAACTAAAACCTAGTATTGAATGCACTTATTTAGGAACAAAATTAGACCATTCAGGCGATAACACAGTGGAAATTAAAAATATAATCGCACAAACAAAACAAGCAATAAATGCTTTAAACTCTGTCTGGTGGAGCAAAAATATTACAAAAAATAGAAAATTACAAATATATCAAACCATAATTCAGAGCATTTTAACATATGGTGCTGAAGTCTGGCAAATTCCTACCAGGGAAATGAAAAGAATTTTAAATACAGATATGGATGTTTAAGAAGATCAGCTGGAAAATCCAGAATGGATAGAATAGAAAATAAAGAAATAAGGGAAATTATGGGTGTACAAGAGGAGCCGGACATCATAGAAAAGAAAAGTTTGCAGTGGTATGGCCATGTCAAACGAATGCCAGAGCAAAGATTGCCAAAAATTGTTATGGAATGGATCCCAATGGAAAGGAGGAAGAGAGGAAGACCGAAGAAAACTTGGATAGAAGGGGTACAAGCAGCTATGAATATCAGAGGAATGGATGAAGATCAATGGATTGATAGAGAGGAATGGCGTTTGGTTTCCGGAAGACTTCGGCAGCTGCCATGATACCGGATGATGATGATGGATTATAGAATAATGTGATACGAAAACCTTCAATTTTCTATGACTTTTATGAAGAGATCTTCTTGTAAGCCCACCATGTTTCCCTTAACAGAGATTTAGGCGCTCTACCCCTACAGGGGAGAATTTGAACCATACTAATTTAGTTACACTTGTTTTCGTATAGATGTCATTTGAGTGGTCCATGGTCAGCGTTCCGCCTCATACTGACATCTAGGAAACCAAGGCAGTACTAGGACGGGGAAATTCGGTAAATTTTGCTTAGAGACCTTTTCATTCAGGCTTAAGGATCTTTAACGAGCCTGAAAATTTTCAGACTCGGGACCCACGGCTTAAAGTCCCTCCCGGAGGTCATGCTCCTTGGATTTTTCCATCCTAAAAAAATCAATCGACCCCGGCCGGGATTGAACCCGCGACCCTCGGGATCAGAGGCAAGGAGCATAACCACTAGTCCACCGCGGCCGATTTATGAAGAGATACGTATTCAAAATCTTTTTCTTCAATAATAAATAGGGAAAGGGTATGAGGTGTGTATTAATGGTAAATTTCATAGTCGTATCCTATATGCAACCTCCGTAAATCAGACAACATAACTCCAGCATTTCAAATGTTGCCTTGGCTCCGATTGGAAGACTGGCAAAAAAATACATTGTCTCTGCTTCTTATACAATACTTTGTCCTCCTCATCACCCCTTTATATTTCTACTCGCTTCAATTCGCTATCCTCCCAGCTTAACTTAAACACATGATCGAGAGAAAATGTAACTTTAGCTGTTCCTATACATCGAACATCTCACTATCCTTCATCCTTCCTTGTTTCAGACAACCGACTCTGGAATTCCCTCCCCTCGTATATCAAGGACTGCCCGACTCAAAAACAGTTCAAACAAAACTCACTTCATATTTCCATAGGCAATATAATATTTAACCATGTTCCGTATATTATTTTGTTATTCCTTTATATTTTAAACCAATTACTTAAATTAATTATAGGTTATTATTACTATATTTTTCTTTCTTTCCCTGTCAACTATATATTGTGTAGCCTATATCTATTATGTGCCGTAGCATAGTGGTTAAGGCACTGAGCTACAAGCCGGAGGGTCCAGGGTTCAAGTCCCGTTGGGGTCAGGATTTTTAAACTGACCCAAACCATCTGGCGGCACTATGGCCCTGGGGTCGACTCAGCCTCTAACTGAAATGAGTACCAGACGCTTGTTCTGGGGTAAAGGCGGCCGTCACGCAGGGCTGACAACCCGGCTGACTTAAAGTGCCGATTGTCTAGAAAAAGTGGGAGCCTTAACCTCCTACTACCCCAAGGGCCTCCTGAGGCCTGTTGTGGGATCACTTTACCTTTATTAATAATCAACATGTAGATAATTAATAATTGTTATTATATGTACAATTTAACCCTGGTGAAGTGGAAGAGAACACCTCATGGTCTTAACTCCATCATATAAAATAAATAAACAAATAAAATAAATAAATAGGCCTATATCAGAAGGTTAAGAAAAAATAATCAGATTATACTCTAGAGAACGTAGGGATACTAATAAACGTTGTTTACTGAATTTGGGCTCAAACATAATACCATCCAGACATTAAAGAAAAATGAAAGCCATAAAATTAGTTCGTCGGCGCGGTGGACTAGTGGCTATGTTCCTTCCTTCTGGTCCCGAGGATCGCGGGTTCAAACCTGGCCGGGATCGATGGATTTTTTAGAATGGTAAAATCCAAGGAGCAAGTCTTCCGGAGGGACTTTAAGCCGCGAGTCCCGAGTCTGAAGATTTTCAGGGTAGTAAAAGATCCTTAAGCCTGAATAAAGAGGCTTCCTAGGCAAAATTTACCGGCCTCCTGCATCATAGTTATACCCTAAATGCCTACTAGATGTCTCATTTTGTCTGTATCGCATACCATTCATGGCATCTTTAGGGAAATTAGCGTAACTAAATTAACTTGGTTTAGTAACTCCTAACAAAGGATAGCTTAGGTCCAATATTGGGCTGTTACACTATTGTAGATTGTAGATAAAATTAGTTTAATAATGAGATCCCAGCAGAACTGATAAAATCAGAGGGAGAAAAATTGATGGACAAGATACGCTGGTTGCTTAGTCTGATTTGGGAAAAAGAAGCTCTTCCAGACGACTGGAAAGAATCAATTATCGTACCAATTTATAAGAAAGGAGATAAAACTGACTGCAACAACTACAGGGGCATCTCATTACTTTCAACTTCGTACAAAATTCTAACAAATATATTAGTAAGCAGACTTACTCCCTATATTGATGACATTCTAGGAGATCATCAATGTGCATTTAGAAGAAACAGGTCTACAACAGATCACCTTTTTAGTATAAGACAGATTTTAGAAAAGAAATGGGAATATAATGGTACTATACATCAACTATATGTAGACTTCAAAAAAGCATATGATTCAATTAAGAGGGAGAAGTTATATAGTATCCTGCTGGAGTTCGGAATTCCTAAAAAGTTAGTTAGACTTATAAGTTACGAATGTGTCTAAATGGCACAAAGAGTAGGGTGCGTGTAGGCAAACAGTTTTCGGACACTTTTGAAATCCAGAATGGGTTGAAGCAAGGAGATGCACTATCTCCTCTACTATTTAATTTTGTACTAGAGCATGCCATTAAATCTTTGGAGAACGAGGAAGGCTTGCAACTCAATGGTATTAATAAGCTGTTAGTTTATGCTGATGATGTAGTATTGTTGGCCGATAGCGAGGAGATACTAAAGGACAATACGCACACACTGTTGAGTAACACTAAGAAATTAGGATTGGAAGTAAATATCAATAAAACTAAATATATGGTCACACGTAGAAATTCATTATATAATGGAACTGGACAGCTAATGACAAATGAGGGAAATTTTGAGGAAGTGGCTGAATTCAAATACCTAGGAACAATAATCACAAATAGGAATGAGATGCACAAAGAAATTAAACATAGGCTCAATTCTGGAAATGCGTGCTATTATGCATTGCAGAGACTCTTGATGTCCCAACTCCTTTCAAAAAACGTTAAACTGAAAATATATAAAACTATTATTCTACCAGTTATATTATATGGATGCGAAACATGGACTCTTACTTTAAGGGAGGAAAGGAGATTAAAAGTATTTGAGAATAAAGTACTTAGGAAAAATTTTGGACCAAAGAGAGATGAAGAGACAGGTGAATGGAGAAGACTACATAACAATGAACTACATGGTCTTTATAGGAAGCCAGATATAATAAGAACAGTTAAGTCTCGTAGACTGCGATGGGCAGGACATGTTGCACGTATGGGGAATGAAAGACTTGCATGGAAGCTTCTTGTAGGAAAGCCAGAGGGAAGACGCCCAGTTGGTAGACCAAGAATGAGGTGGGAAAATAACATTAACTATGATTTGAGGGAAGTAGATTATACAGGGGAATGATTGGAAAGCATTAGTTCAGGATAGGGATGCATGGAGAGCGTATGCCCGTGCGGCCATGAACCTACGGGTTCGATAGTGCCAGTGAGTAAGTAAGTAAGTAAGTATTATAACAAAAGTTGTACTGTAATGGCAATCCTCAAAAAATTAAGTTTTGTTTGAAATAATCAGCTAGGCCTTTCGGTACTGGTTCCATTTTCACAGGTACAACTTTTATCATTTTTTTAAATAACCTCAACGGTGTTATTTGTATTTTAAAAATTAGTTTCTTCAAACTAATAATATAATCAATACTAGTAAAATTCATATCAAATTCCGTTGAGGTGAAGTCATATGGTGAAAGTTAAAAATTAAATTGTACCTGTTGGTAGGTGCCGTCGTCCTCAACTTTGTTAAAATATTGTATATAAAATTAACTGGAGCGCTTTCGGAAGTTATCTTCCATCTTTTTTGCAGGTTGAGTTTCCGCTATACAACAACAAGTAGCGGAAACTCAACCTGCAGAAGATGGAAGATAACTTCCGAAAGCGCTCCAGTTAATTTTTTTTTCAAATGCCCCAGTTTGTTTTTCGACATTCCTGGTTTCTCTCCTAGCATGGCGTACTTGTAACCCACTTCTGAGGTTGGGGCGCCTGGTGCCCCGATGATATGATGGATGATGATAATGGTGCGCTCCAGTTAATTTTATATAAAATATTTTAACAATGTTGAGGACGACGGCGCCTACCAACAGGTACAATTTAATTTTTAACTTTCATAATAATATAATGAACTAGTCTATATTATTGTTTTAATTTCAAGAAACCGAGGAAGTGCTTGAAGTTGGCAATGAAGAATATAATTGACAATGAAAGTTTAAAGAAATCAAGTGTGACAAATTGAACGGTATTAGACAGGATGCAACAAATTAAGTGCTCGCGTGACACTCATTGTTCAAGATACACTTCCTATGCGCCAGTCTTTTACAATATCCAAACCATACTATCCATTAGATTGCTATTTTTCAACTTTTTTAAATAATGATTATTAGAGCATCGGATTGCAATAAAATCAGAATAATCGCTGATGCAATTGTTCATTAAACTTGGATTAACTTTCAAGAAAGGAATAGTGTTTCCTTATGCAATAGAAATACAAATCATCCATCACTTATGATTAGAGGCCAGATTTTTATGTAGCATTAACCCATGAATCCATCCATCCATCCATAGTAATTCTTCCCGAGGGCAGGTCTTTCACTGCAATCATAGTGTTTTCATGCTATGCTGTGCAGCTTTACTAGGGAATTACAGGCGTGGTAGCTTCCCGTTGCTTTCCACACCGGTGAATGATGATGATGATAATGATCAGGATGATTTTCGGGGACCGTTGAGCCCTAAGCTTCCTGATAGTTGTCTTAAAGGTGAGAAAAACCCCGATAAAACCCTCACCCAGGAGCCTGTCCCGACCGGGAATCGAACCCTGCACGCTACCCCAAGACCACAGTGGTGAATAAATATGCAAAAAAAAATACACAAAATATGTAATATCAAAATTATAAAACACATTAAAAATGTTTAATTAATATATTACATAATTCTAATGATAACATTAATTTCATAATTTTTTAAAGCGATTACAAGTTTTTAAAATACTTTTATATAACTGAAAATGTGAAAAAAAAATATATTTTACACAAATTACATCATAAATACAGTATATTGCACAGATTAGGTAAATTTCTAAAGTCTATCAAAGCACCAAACACAATATATTTCTGGATTTTTTCAGGAGTTAGTTTTTTTTCGATGAGCAGACATTATATATTTTTTATGCTGTGAAACGATCTCTGGACATCACAGAACGTCATTGGTGAATACTTAAGCAGATGGACATGTGCGTCCAATTAAGAAATTGACACAGTATATAAAAATACATAATTATGCTTAAAATGTGCAGTATTGTCGGGAATATGTAAAAATATGTAGTAACATGATCATGAAATATAATGGTCCTAGTTCTCTAATTCTCTAACATTATAAGATCTCAGACTGATACATACCGAGGAAAGAACATGTAATTACCGGTAGATAGAAATCCGGACTCTATTAGCCTATGGTTTATACACCCAATTCTATTGTCACTTTTAATAAGATTCCTTCACTCTTAACAGAGGTTCCAAAATACATCAATTAGGTGTCTTAAATCTCCATTTTTATTTGAAATCAAAGATTCGCTTCCATAAGTAATAGGCCTACAGGATGTACATTATGTAAATTTTTTTTCCAATTTTTTTTACATTTATTTTTAGGACTGCACTAACGAAGTCGTATTTTTAGATGGATTATTTTATTTCTTTAATATTTTGACTTCTCAAATATTTAAATAATCTTACTTTCCAGTAATTTGAGAATTTATCATATTGTTAACTCTTCTTAAATCAATTCCTTGAAATGCTATTTTTCTCTCTCTAGAGATAGGCCTACGTTATGTGCATATTGCATACAATTACTAAGCTTGCTAGGATTTTGTGTGTTTACAACTCATCTTCAATATCAGTTATCTGTTTGTGTAAAATACTAATTAAAATTATAAATACGTTGTAGGCATAAATTATTCTCCATTATATATATATATATATATATATATATATATATATATATATATATATAATTTAGGGCAAATTAAAACAATACATGTAATTACATACCTTCTTTAAAAACAATGTATTCTGATTCAGGTAAACTTCACTAGAGCGAAGATACCCAATAAAACAAATAATGGCGGACTATCCTATTAAAAAGAAAAGGAACCACTATAGGTCTAATTGCAGAAGAAAATACACATTTTTGAGCGATAGTGCGTTTTATCATACTTACAGCAATGGCGAACATGGTTGAAAGTTCAACTTCCTACGTTTCGGGGTTGTCAACCTAAATAACCACGTATATTGTAATAAAATATACTATACTGTAATATTACATATTACAAACCACGTGTGGGAAGTAAAACCACTGCCCTCTACGTATACTACGTACAATGTATATACAAAAAATATCAAAAAGGTAATGTTAATAGGCCTATACATTATACGAAACAAATCACTGCGTTTTAAATGAACTGAACTTTATTTGTAATGTAAAACAATAAACACATACTTGCCGCCATTTTATCAGTGACTGGTGTCACGGCCTCCTGTAGTTTCAACTAATAAACATTGCTAACACCGTTAACGTTAGTCAGTTGTTTATAATGAACGCAAATATTTCTAACAAAGATGTTATTATTTTACTTTATTTATTATTTTGAAAATACCATCGCGCAAAAAATAATGTATAATGCAAGTTTGTGAAGTGTTTTACAGAATCTCGAAAATTAAAAACCTCGCTAATGCTCGGTTTTTAAACATTTTCCTCGCTTCTGTAAAAACCACTTCCCAACCTCGCATCTTAATATACTATTAATTCAATTATTTATTTTTTACAGCGACTCATTTTTGTGATAGTATTATCCATAAATTGACTATGTATGCTTCAACAATTCATTATGGCATTTGAGATGAAAAACAATATCTAAATGGCATAACTTAGTATAATCAGTAATAATAGACAATCATTTTATTCCCTCATGATTTGAAAAAAAAAATCACGTTCTATAAGTCAAGAATATCATTCGGCCTGTAATTAATTATGCATGGCATGTTAGTTTGAATAATAATTTATTGAGATTCAAATAAAAGCAATTAAGATCCAAGACTCTTGAAATTGTTACAGCCCATCTGAGACGAGGAACATCTTTGGTTCATGTTTAATTGATGGTCAAATTGTTTTTTTTTTCCTATTAATAATTACAGAAGGGGAGTTTGAAGACATAAACTTGTGACAATAGGTGGAGGAAATTCATTCCCCTACCAAGTTTCACGTCGCCCTTCGCGTTCATTCTTCTCCCGACCTCGCTGCAGTATTATTGCCAGAGTTTCTCAAGTGGTTTTCTTCCTTGGCACAGCATGGGGGCTGCCTGCCTCCCTCAGCACATATAAAAGATTGTACCACAAGATTGGGACTCCCCCAACTCGCACGTTTACACGTGGCTAGACTTATTTTTTTATTGAAATATTATTTAATGCCCAGTTTGCTTTTATATTTCCTATTATAATGCAATCCATGTGGGATAAGAATGTAATTTCTGTTTGCATGGATAAGCTTAGAGTTATATTTCTAAAATTTCTCAGGCAGTTGATGCCAAACACAAATGGTAGCCAAATTTGGTTGGGCAACGAACGATTCAACAATGTACAGCCTGCACAGAAACTAACAGAGAAAACGTCCATTGTATTGTAGAAGAGTACATACCCATTTCTTGGAGAGGAAGCGAAAATACTTTATAAATGTTATAACATTGACAAACGATCTAACTATTCTGATTTTTAATCCATCTCACAACTCTATTTTCTACTGTTGTTTTTAACGTTTTTAATTGATAAACAACTTGGGAATCGTTTCTCCGTTTTATCATTAGTCGGGAGTACATCAGAATTAAAAATATATTAAGTGCATTCTTATAGAGCGCTCTTATAACTCTTCACTAATAAAAATATATATAACAAACATATTATTACATTTGTACATTCCTAAATTAATTAAATATTCAATATTTATTACTTTTGGCTGCGTGGAAGAGAAGGTTTAAGGGTCTTAATTGGCCAGTAATATATATATATATAGGGGAACGTGGGGCAGGATGGGGTATCTAATGTTTGATCCAATGTATTTTACATTATAAATAAGTAAAATTTTGTTCTCTGATTTGGATATGTTCATTGGTATTTAATAAACAGAAAAACATAATCACATTACAAATTAATAAAAAATTCGGGGATATACATCCAATAAAACTAGAGCAAAACATTTGCCCCGTTGTGCCCCATGGATGGGGCAGAATGGGGTACTAATTTTTTATTTGTATTTTATTTGTATTTTGCATTACTAATTAATAATATTTATCAGTAAACTATAGCACAATGATTCATTTTTCACAAAATACACAAACATGAGTGGCATCATCATCATCACTATCGACTCCAGCACAAGAGTTGTGAGCCCACTGAAGACAAGAAGGACATCTAATCCAGCCTTCTTCTGCAGAGTCATGACAGTAGAGACAATCATCTTCCTCAACGTCATTTTTGGCAGAGCCAGAATGATTTTTCGAACTAGGTAGGTTTAACCTGACTGCCTTAACTTTGGATGGTCCTGGTTTCGAGTCACTTTCTGGTAAAGCAAATCGTCTTTTTACAGGCCTCTTTTCTAATTTATCCTTTTCAGAATGTTGCAGTGCACTTCTCTATGTTGATGAAGTCAAAATTGCACTTTCGCCTCGATTTTTTTAAACTCGCTTGTTCTTTTGAGACCCTTTTGGAATGGGTGTGATATTTTCTTGGCTGGCACTTAGAAAATGACTGTGGTTTGGCGACTCTAGATTTTCAGGGAAGGAAAATGTTTCTGACGTCAGATGTTCCTGAGGTTTGGAAGTGTTGCCTTGCTATTATTATCAGAAGCAATCTGAATGTCTCTTGTTGAAGAAGGCAAGAAATCTGCATCATCAAAAACATTCACATTAACTGGCCACATCCCAGTTTTTTCGAAAATCATTGACGGCTGTAGCCATTGTTGAGGCACGTACGTAAGCACTACCCGTTCCGCCAGTTGGAAGGCAAGCCCTCGAAATTCATTTACACTGAGGCCGAAGAGTTGGGCTTCCATTCTTTTAGGTATTCAAGTTCGGTTTCCTGCTCTTCACTAAAAACGCAGGAGAAATTTTCCATCGGTTTCCTTACTGTGTAATCCACATTTCCTCTCTTTTTCTTCACGTGTCGTTCCAGAGCTGTTTGAGGCACTTGGAATTGACTAGCTGCCGTTTTGTACACCATTGATCCATTAACGGCTTCTAGCATAGACACAAGGGACAATTATTCTCTCTGTGTCTTATTTTTATAATTCCTCACCATTTTGAAACTACACAGAGGAAAAGAGTCAGTCAGTAATATGAAGACAGCATGGGGCAAGACGGGGTAGTACCCTGTCTTGCCCCACCCCATTCTGCCCCACGAACTCAATTATAATTTATGACGTTATGACCGGATTATTTTGAAACAAAACCTAATGCAGTAAACATGTTTAGAAAGAAAATGGAATAATCTTTAACACAGTAATTGTTAGATATTATTCAAATGAAGCTTAGATGTATTTGCATGCACTGAAGAGAAGGTGTAATATTGCAAAAATCTCTTCACAACTGACCACACAAGCAAAAAAGTAACAAAGACTTCACCGATGGCGAAAAACTGATCTGTACAAGCAGCTGAGACGTTACAGAGATACTTTCGAGAAATTCCGATATATCGTGCCACATACTGGGAGAAAAATACACGTACCCCATTCTGCCCCCTGTTCCCCTATATATATATATATATATATATATATATATATATATATTAGTCCACCGTTGTGGTCTCGAGGTAGCGTGCTGCCTTGTCACGCAACGGGCCCGGGTTCGATTCCCGGTCAGCACAGGCTCCTGGGTGAGGTTTTTTTCGGGGTGTGGTAGCTTCCCGTTGCTTTCTACACCGGTGAAGGATGTTGACGATAATTATGATGACCAGATGATTTCGAGGACCGTTGGACCCTAAGATTCCTGACATTTCTTTTACAGGCGAGGAAAAGCCCCGACAAAAACCTCACCCAGGAGCCTGTCCCGACCGGAAATCAAACCCGGGTCCGTTGCTTGACAAGGCAGTACGCTACCTCGAGACCACAGCGGTGGAAATAATAATAATAATAATAATAATAATAATAATAATAATAATAACAATAATAATAATGAGGAAAAAGTGAAAGTGAAACTGATTAATGATTACAGAATTCCACAGTTGCACTATAATGAGAAGAGTTCTGAAGTAGAAGGTTTGATTCAATATGGCTCAGATGCCTAAGAATTTTAGGGGCTTCGCTGTCTTGGATAAAGGATCAATCTATCGAATTAAACTAGTTTAGTAGAAAATTACACCATTCTTTAGAGCTGACCACATAGCCGGAGGAGTTGTCATCAACAGTACTCGCTGCCGGACGTTAGGTGGACGAGGTGGGAATAGATTCAATGCTCTGCTTCACTACACATCTTGATTAACAACACAAGATCAAGAGAAATCCCGATTCTTCCCCCAACTTGTCAGAAAGTCAACGTAAGTCGAGCCAATTCACATGATCAAACATTATTTAAAATAAGATTTCACACGAGACAATTAGATACGCCTACTCGTATTTTATATATATTAAAAAAACTGGTTGATTGACTTATCTATAAATGTGAAAAACTCATAGTGGAGTCGAAGTTCAGTGCTATGAATTAAAAAAAAAGTTTTTCAACTCAAAATATGGAGTTTATTTTAAAATAATGATAAAAATGTATAAACATTTAGTCGAAAGCATTCCTGAAAATTCGAATTATAATAGGCCTAATTAACGTAGGGTTAGACAACTGGAAAGGGGAAAGAAATGCTCTTGTGGAATTTCGGCCAGTACAGGACCGGTGTCCACCCAGCACCGTGAGGTATTTGGGTAGCTACAATAAGTAGCAGCTCCAGGTGAGAAAACCAGCTATAACTGCTGAGGACCCGACTTGCTGACAACATGTCACCCCTACACAAGCCGAATGATTATCTATCTCTGTGATGAACACATGTAGATGTCATGCCAAGAGCCGGTTGGTGGGCCAAGTCGCAACATGGAGATTTAGACAACTGGAGGTAGATTTAAAAAAAAATGCATTGAAACTTGTAAAAAATTGCAAAATGTAAGTGCCTATCGCCTTAAAATTAACCAACATTAGGTCTTAAAGCGAAATATGTAGGCCTAAAGATGAAGTATTTTAAAGAATACCCCCCCCCCATTCCCACGTGAAGTTAGGAACATGATCTAACTTATGGGATTATTTTTTTACGGACACTGGGTTTTAGGAATTTAAAATCTATGAAATCGAAATAGTCTACCTTACTTTAGGGGAGGAAAAGAGATCATGAGTATTTGAGTATAAAGATTTTAGAACATTTTGGACCAAAGAGAGATGAACAGACATGTGAATGGATAATACTAGGGTAGGCCGGGGCACGTTGTTCCACTTTTAAGTTAAATGATTTTTCTAGGAAATCGATTAAGTTTTTTGAAATGGTAATTTCTGTATAATGTTCAGCTTTGTTTACATTATGTAATATTAATAAAAGAACCCGATTGTACTTCGCGATTTGATAATACAATATATTTTTCTAAACTCTGCATTGTGTCACAACTAACCCCACTCTGGGGCAAGTTGTGACAACACTTTTTTTATTTAAAATATTACAATAAGCTATATGGAATATGAGTTAAGCATTATTTTATTGCAGAATTATAAATTATAAAGTCATTGTTACAAAATTAGCAAATTTTCTCACAACAATACGTGGCAAATTCTCTCACAACAATAAACAAAATTTGATATTAAATAAAAAAACCTATTCCAGTTATTATAAATAATTATTGTGTAGAAACCCCTGGAGTTTTGTCTTTGCTTCTCTGTTAAAATCTAATCTTCCGTTTCTTGTTCCATATCAGAATGACAATTAATGCACACAAAAAACGGATCGTTGTCTGTGCATTTGACATGAGCCCAATTTTTACACTCTCTGCACTGCACCCATTCTTCTCCACTTGATGATTCTTTATATGGTTTTAGACACACTAAACATAGACAATCATCTTCGGTCTCTGTGTCACTGCTCTGCGTGTTTTTCGTTTTATTTTCTTTGTATTGTTTGTTGGAGAAAAGTCTTTTTTTGCCATTTCCCTGGATTTTTTTCTCTCTCTACGCATTTGTTATTCCCTGATAGCTTCTTTTACAGGTGTATCTAATAAAACAGCTGCCTTGCGGGTTCTTAGACAATTCTTATTTTTTCGTTTTCCTGCTTTTGACAGTGGGCGCAGGTCGTCTGGAGTCGTTACAACGTCACTAGTGGAAGCAACATTGCTGCGCGCTGGTGTTGTAATTTGTGTTTCCTCATCACTTCTGGGTGTTCTGATTTCAAATTGAGATTCTGAAATTTCTCCAGGTCCAGAAAGTTCTAACGGACGATCGGTGACCGAAGAAACATAGAAAATCTTCATCTGTAAAGATATTCCTATTGAACTCCCAAATACCGCAAGCACGAAAACCTGCCTGAATATTTTTGGTGTTGCAGCATTCGGTAAGGCAGTCTTGACAATCCCAGGGATGTCGTAGATTGATATCGTCTCCCCAGGGTGCGATTTCATCCAATCACAAGCAGCTTTATTATAGAATTTTTTAAAGGACCGAAAACAGAAACATCCAAAGGTTGGAGACGGTTTGTGGTGTGAGGAGGAAAGGAATGCAAAACAATTCCATTAGCTTTACAAAAGTCCAATACATCAATGTTCAAATGTGAAATGTGATTGTCCAGTAAAACTAAAACAGGAGAGGATATGGAACAGCGCACATTTCGAGAGAAATGCTGCATATAGGCCAAAATATCAGGGCCTGTCATCCACCCACTTGAATTGAAACGGCCTATACAACCTATTGGCCTATCGCGTATGAAATAACTTTTAAATGTTTTCCACGGAAATAAGAACATAGGGGCATGGAATTACCAATAGCGTTCACGCCGAAAACCATGGTAACATTAGTTCCTCTTTCGGCAGATGTCATTCCACCCACTCGGTTTTCTCCTTTCTGAGCAATTATTTTACACGGCTTCTGTACGATTCCTATCCCCGTCTCATCGATGTTCCAAATATCATTTCTCCAGAACACCCTCCAAGCTGTCAAAGAAACTGCTGGCATTGTGTCGATTAAAACTAGTGCTTCGGCTTAAGCTAGTTGGTTCAGGGACTCTAAGTGACAAGTTTGTATGTCGTTTCATAAATCCTGAAAACCAATCACTGCTTGCGCTTTTGTTTGAAATCCAATTTTCAGGAACCTTAATATTATTTTCAATAGCAAATTCATATGCTAAAGATCTCATTTCGTATGGGGTAATACCATAAAATATTTTCGAAGCTCGTAGTGCATAATCATTCAAAAGATGTTCCTGTTCATTGGTGAAAATTTGCCTAGGTTTCTGATACCCCATCTCAATTTTATTTCCGGTAGAATTCTTTTTCTTATGCTTGTACCTTAGTAGTGACATTCTGTTAACTTTAAATAATTCTTGTGCTTGTCTTAAACTACATTTTCCAGATTCAACTTCCTTCGCAGCCCTTTCATAGTCTTCTAGAGAAGAATTTCCCCTCTCTGTTTTTCTTTTATAAGTTCGGACCAAATCTGTAAATTTAAAATTTAAAACGTCAGTACGGGGTAAATTGTGACAGTGTCACAAGTTGCCCCCAGACCTGTGTCACAACTAACCCCTCCCGCTACCATTTTGTTTCGTTCTCATTATTCAGGTAACCATAAGTGAATTAGTGAACTTTTATATAGCAGATGTAAGGGAAATATGTGTAATTTATGTCTGTATAAAACATTTTTACTCACCTTCACTATATTTTGTAGCAGGTAAGAAAGTATCCAGGTACGAAAAATTATGTTTAACTGTCAAAAACACTTCAAACAATACTACTTGAAAACCCGTTACACGTCATCCTTCAGCTTCAGTCTACACACTGGCAGGATGAATAGGAATGTTATCAGTAGTGTGACAAGTGTTGCCATTTCTTAGAAGCCGAAATAATTAGAGTGTCACAAATTACCCCTGTCAGAACATGCCCCGTCCTACCCTATATAACAGTGAACTACATAATCTTCATAGGAAGCCAAATACAGGGCTTCCAATATAAAACCGGACACGCCTCACGGGGTTTCACCCGTCAGGCTGCGCTCTCTCCTCGTCCGCATTTCACTCTGCCAGCCGCAGAGTGTCCGGTTTTATACTGGAAACCCTATATAATAAGAATAGTTAAGTCTCGTAGAATGCGATGGCCAGGACATGTGGCAAGAATGGGGAATGAAAGACGTGCATGGAAGCTTCATATTCGAAAACGCCCAGATGGTAGACAAAAAAATGAGGTGGGGGATAGTATTAACCATGATTTGAGGGAAGTAGATTATAGAGGGAATGTTTGGAAAACATTAGCTCGGGATAGGGAAGCATGAGCTTATGTTCGCGCGGTCATGAATCTATGGGTTCGACAGTGCCAGTGAGTGAGTTTGTTGTGAACTCGAAAGAAGAAACAAATCATATAGGCTAGCCTAACTTACCGCATTATATAATTTTCAAACTTAAAGTAGCTGCTGAAAATAACTGCTTGTTGTAGTCCGATATTCAGTTGGTGTTTTATTTAACTACGTTCATTAATAGCTGAAGTCTTTAGGGTCGCAATTCGAATCTGGCTGTGAAAAGGCCGACAAATTTTGCTCAGAGGCCGCTTATTTCAGACTTAAGTTTCTTTATCAGGACTTCTGTTTCATGCATTAAAGGACACTACATACTTTGGAATTTATGTTTACATATAGCCTATGCCTAATTAACACTGCTTCTGGTATTTCTTATATACGGGTCTCCTCATCGCAATGAACGTAGGCCTACTTTACATACAATTTTCCATATATTATAATCTATCTTCAAATTCGTATTTGAATTTTTTTTATTGTAAGCCTATGTTTTCCCTTTACATAGATTTAGGCGCTCTCCCCCTACAGGGAAGAATTTGAACCATACTAATTTAGTTAGGACCTACACTTGTTTTCGTATAGATGTCATTTTGAGTGGTACGTGGTCAGCGTTCCGCCTCATACCGACATCTAGAAAACCAAGGTAGTACTAGGACGGGAAAATTCGGTAAATTTTGCTTAGAGGCCTTTTCATTCAGGCTTAAGGATTTTTTACGAGCCTGAAAATCTTCAGACTCGGGACCCACGGCTTAAAGTCCCTCCCGGAGGACTTGCTCCTTGGATTTTTCCGTCCTAAAAAATCCATCGACCCCGGCCAGGTTTGAACCCGCGACCCTCGGGACCAGAGACAAGGAGCACAACCACTAGTACACAATTTTAAAATTTATAAAATCTAATTATTAGGGCCGAAAAAAATATATCGGTATCAGGGTAGTAACTAATTTCTATACATAGTGTTTACAAAATGCGTGTCTTTGTCGAGCGTCTCCACTGCCTGCTCGGAGCGGAGAGTGTGTATGTTCGACTTTCCTCAGTAATAGACCTGTTTACGTGACGTGTGGCTGTATCAGAATGCCGAAACAACAATTGTGAAACGGTGAGTCCATTCTTACACAAAGCGGACTGTACTATAAGTCTGTCCCGAGTACCGCGTGTCAACGTGCAGTTTGTAAACACAGAGGTCTAAGTACGATGCAGCTTAGCCTATAACCCACACTTTTTTCAGCCCTACTTATCACATGGGTTTATAAGATATTAAGGGATGGGTATATAGGAGAAAACAAGAATGGATGTTCATATAAGTTTGATGGACAGCAATAGAATTGTCAAGACTGCAAGGGTTAATCTACCTAGGAGCAGAAGACAACAGGGACGTCCCAGAAAACGGTGGCATGACGACCTAAGATGAGGCAACAAGAATTGAAGAAATAACAGGTTTAAACCTATAATGGAAGAATAAAGAAGAAGAAATCATTCATTTTCTAAATAAGTAAGGAGCTATGTATTGAGATATAAAAATGCTGTAGGCTACACTATAAAATTGATAAAATTTCCTAGCGAATGACATCTTAATGTCAAAATGAAATTACTTTCTTTACGAAATATCATACTTTTTATAGCAATCTATAGCAGGTTCATTTACCTTAATCATCATCATCAACAACAAGGATTAAGCCCAATAGCCTGTTCCGATCTCATTATAGGTCGAATTGGTCCTTCCATCTCTTCAATGGTCTTCCCAACATTCTTCTCCCTTTTGGTTTATAATTATACATTCTTCTTGGTATGCGCTGTTCATTCATTCGTAATACGTCCTGAAGATAAGCATTTTGATAACATTTTATTCTTTCACAGAGATTAAATATATTAAGTTCTGTTCTTATATCTTCGTTTTTCTTTTTATCGGTCCTCTGGTATCCTGCTATTGCTCTCAACATCTTAATTTCAGCAGCCTCTATTTGTTTACTCTCTGCCTTTGTTAACGTCCAGGTTTCACATCCATAGATAAGAGATGGAACTACCAATACTTTGTAAAACTTCAAAATAGTTTCTTTTCTAGTCTTATTCAATAATGTGCGTTTAATTGTGCCACATAGATAATTGAGTCGTTGCATTTTAGTGTGTTTATCTAAATTTCTGTTATTGCCTAAATTACATCCCAAATAATTAAAATTCTGAACTTGGTTACCTTAATTAAATTAAGATTTAAGATTATTTGCAAAACCTAATTTACGTATGTAGCATAAGTAATAAAAATTATATAAAATATTATATTTGTTACGATGGGATGACCCATATAAAACATTTGCAAATATCTGCCTTCCCAATTTCGCTAACGTCTCAATAATATGAATGATTAAACTGAATAACAAGGAGTCAACTTTGGCATTTACGTTTTATTGGAGATGTTAGGAGTGTAACTTAATAAGAAAAGGAGTTAATAACGTGTGATGGTGTATGAATTAGAGAAGCCGCCGAACTCTACTGGTGCAGCAGTCATCTGGTAGTTGAGGGGCAAGTAAAAGGAGAAATTAGCCAAACAGCAGGCGATGACAAGATGTGACGGCCCGACAATGCCCAGACTCGCCTCCCCTAATTACTGGCGAACAAAGCGTGTAAAGGCAAAGCTCACCCCAGCCTAGGGTGATGAGCTCAAGCCATCTTTATTGATCACCAACCTTGCGCTCCCTGTATATCAAATTCTAGTCTTACCTCACACGCAAGGGTGTCAAGTTCATCTGATAAAATCAGCATATTTAATAAAAAAATCTTTACACGTTAATGGAGTTATTATTGATATTAATTATTATTATTATTAGCGGCGGACTAGTGGTTATGTTCCTTGCCTCTGGTCCCGAGTGTCGCGGGTTCAAACTCGGCCGGGGTCGATGGATTTTTTTTTAGGATGGAAAAATCCAAGGAGCAAGTCCTCCGGGAGGGACTTTAAGCCGTGGGTCCCGAGCCTGAAGATTTTCAGGCTCGTAAAAGATCCTTAAGCCTGAATGAAAAGGCATCTAAGCAAAATTTACCGAATTTTCCCGTCCTAGTACTACCTTGGTTTCCTAGATGTCAGTATGAGACGGAACGCTGACCACGGACCACTCAAATGACATCTATACGAAAACAAGTGTAACTAAATTAGTATGGTTCAAATTCTTCCTTGTAGGGAGAGAGCGCCTAAATCTCTGTTAAGGGAACCATAGGCTTACAAGAATTATTATTATTATTATTATTATTAGTAGTAGTAGTAGTATCCAGGCTCGTTCCTTGTAGGCCTACTGACAGTAATAGGTAATCATCAATGTTCATTTAGAGAAAACAGGTCTACATTACATCAGATTTTTAGTATAGCCCTAGGGCAGATTCTAGAAAAGAATTTTAATATGATGACAATGTAGGCCTACATCGATTATATTCTATAAAAACTTCCATAGCGCAATAGGTCTAGAAGGCTCATGCCCTGGCTGGTGGCCTCACATCCATGTATCAATCACAAAGATCATCTAACCAGTATTTGGGTGATTACGGTCAGCATGTCGGGTCTCCCAGCTGTTATAGCTTGTTTACTCGACCTGAAGCCGCCACTCAATTTATGAGAAAATGTATTTCCTCATGGAGACTCGAACCAACTTATACGTTCCAGAATGTATGATATTTCTTATCGGAGAAAGTAATATTTTGGTATAGCATGAATGGATGCATTAACCTACCTTTCTTATGTCCCATGCCTATTAACTAAATGTTTTTTTTTTCAATGCCCCAAGTTGTCATTTCGACATTTCTGGTGTTCTCTCCTGGCATTGGCTTAATTGTAACCCACTTATGAAGTTAGGGTACCTAAAAGGCAGAGTTACGTTACCCCGATGATATGGCGGGTGATAAACGATAATGAAGCGCCAGGCGAGTTCTTAACCTAAACTTAACCTAAATTCCAGACCATGAGCAACCAGAGGAATAATTCCCTTTAAGGAAAAAAATCCTATGGTTTGACCGGGATTCGAACCCAGGGCCTCATGAACAGTAGTCAGAAACGCTAACCACTAGCCATGAGGCCAGTGTTAAATGTTACATATTACAACTAATGACATTTAAAACTCCTAAAATAAAGGCAACAGTATTTTTGGAAAACACAAATACAGTTCAATGTTACAAATATTAGCAAAAATAAATTGATGTAGGGCTTATATACGAGGGCGGATCGGAAAGTAACACACAATAATTTTTTTCTGCCTTGGTATTGCAGCTAGAATGTTGAAATTTCACAGAGATATAGTTTGAAGTTTTCACTACAGATGGTATTTTTTTCTCAGGTGCACCTCTTGCGAGAGAAGTTTGAACTATGCAACAAAGATGGCGCGCATGCTACAGTCGTCCACCTGTGAGGAACAGAGAAGTGTTGTTCGATTTTTGTGGGCCAAAGGGCATAAACCCAGTGAAATTCACAGGGACATGCGTGGCGTGTATGGGGATGATTGTATGGACCGTAGCAATGTCTTCCGTAAAGTTAGTGCTCGCTGGGTGCCTAAGAACCTGACAGACGACCACAAGGGCCAGCGAATGATGGCAAGCTTGGACCACTTAACGCGGTACACCACACAAGGACATGACTTTCTGGAAGGAATCGTCACAGGTGATGAGTCGTGGGCGTACCACTACACGCCCGAAACAAAGCAGGCATCAGCAGTGCGCAGATGGCTACACTCCAACCAAACGCACTTCTACGAACAGGGCATATTGAAACTGGTAACACGATGGGAAAAATCTGTTGAGAAAGTTGGTGACTATGTCGAAAAGTAGGTAAAAGATGTAAGTTCATTTGTCATTTTTTTTCCTTTTATTTATTATTAAACTTTTTAAAAAAAAATTATTGTGCGTTACTTTCCGATCCGATCCGTCCCTCACAGGTGGACGACTGTAGCATGCGCGCCATCTTTGTTGCATAGTTCAAGCTTCTCTCGCAAGAGGTGCACCTGAGAAAAAAATACCATCTGTAGTGAAAACTTCAAACTATATCTCTGTGAAATTTCAACATTCTAGCTGCAATTCCAAGGCAGAAAAAAATTATTGTGCGTTACTTTCCGATCCGCCCTCGTACATAATTCCATCCCTTATTTCTTACGATTAATTTACTTCAATATGTCGAATTTTTCTGCGCAAAATAAACTTTTAACAGCCCTAAAAATTTGGGGGAAAAATATATCTATACCTCTTTTTATAATCTAGTAAGTCTCACTTTGCATAAAGTAATCATATCATTGTAACACAATGTTCCCAACATAGCTACAAAAGAACTTAGCTAAAATTTCCAATATTACTTTACACGTATATTTTTTACAACATCGCTGTATGTCCATTTTTTTAGATGTGTATGGTAATCCGTTCGTTTGAAAGTATGATATGTCTCATGGATCACATGATCGCCGGGCTTCCTTTCTGATTCACGGTACCCAGTGACAGATGAACTATAATTTCCTCAATTAATACAGTTTAATAGAACCAATGCAATAACATTAATTATTATTAAACCAAATGATGCTTCTTTCTAGAGAGAAGTAAGCCACGTGTCTCGTGTCGTAGATTTCATATATGCCTAAAAGATATAAAAGGCCTATGAACTAAATTTGTCGGCCATCTGACGTCCAACTTTGAACCAATTGATGGAAAACATCAGGTATCAGGATAACTTGTCTTCAACCAATTGTTTTTAAAGTATCTTTATTATCAATAGGTTTCATTTGAGGTCATATGAAGGTGAAATTAGTTTATTAAAAAGAATAGTTGGACTTTCTTTAACATTAATGCTATTTTTTTAGAGTAGCTTATATTTTTTCCAAATTCCAGGGTCGCATATCTGAAATTTGTTTAGGTTATTTTATCAGAATTCAAATCTGGGTGTGAAAGGGCCGAAAAAATTGTTTAGAGGTCTCATACTTGAAATTAGTTAACGTGCCGCAAATCTATGGCAAGAGATCCATGGCTTAACTTCCCTTCTGAAGGAAGATATAGCCCCAAGCCATGAAAAATAGCCTACGTCGATCCTAGCGGGATTTAAATCCGCGAATCTCGGAACGACAGGAAAGGTAGCCCACTGGGACTAACACCAGTAGAAATAAACTTATTCTGATTTAGTTCTACACTAAAGATCATATAAGCAAGATTTTAAAAATGTTTTTAAAATCTGAATGGATTTACATCAATAAACTGAATTCTACTTTGCTAGTAAAAGCAAACAGAAAAGCGCGCTATTATTATAGTGCGTAGTAACTATAGTTATGGCACGTGTCCGACACGCACAAGCTTTTAATGAGCATGTCATCGTTTGTCTTTCGTAATTAAAACCAACCGGAATGTTTTTATAGTACCTGCATAGGCAACGTGTTGAGACGAAACGACTAGGCTAAGAAACTAAGTTTTGAAAACAAGAAAACAAGACAATGATACATTCTTTTATACAGGGAGAAAATTTCATTTATATAAAAAAAGCGCCCTGTGTGAGAAGTAACATCATTATTATTGGTCGCCCACATAGAGCATCAACGAATAATTTGCTTATTTTAATAGGATTTTGTCAATTGATTAAATGATGGCATTACGATATGACCATTTATCGGTCATGGTAGAAATAATATATTTTATTTCATAAATACAATATAAATTTGCAACAAATATTTTAAGCTTCAAGTTTATCAATAAACTTTAAGAAATATATAATATAATCTCGATCTAGCTGATGATGGAAGTATGATCTCCCGAAACATGTTCTAGGAAAAAAAAAACTAATATGGAGTTCATGTGTACGTTTTCAGACATATTTATGTTGCCAGTTTCTATTTAATGTTTTATTACTTTCAATTAAGTTGAAGTCCATATTTAAAAATACAAAACAAATGTCAGTATGGTTAAATATTACGTAACACTATTGTTCCTTAAGAGTTCTAATGGCTAGTATGTCTGATTAGCATCGTAAGAGTCATGGTTTCGATTCCCATAGTACTATAGACATTTTTATTTCAGTATATGATCTGGAACATGATCCACTCAGGGTTCTTGAGTAGAACTGAGTAGAAATTACTTGAGTTGAAAAGTAGCGAAATATGATTATGACAACTAAAACTAAGGTTGAAGAATTGCATCATGCTAACCATGTGATATACAGCAGTCATCTATTACTTAAAATTAACTCTTTGAGCTTGGCAACTCAGAATTGTCATGCCATGGATTTACATACTAGACTAGAGTAAAAGCAAATAAGATTGAATGAGATGCAGCACAAATAATTGAGTTGTGCCCAACAAATAGCACTGGTTTATTTTTGACAATACTAGTATCTGTTTTAGGCATTAGCTAAAGCCACATTTTTTTAAAAGACTATTTAATTCATGTCCCAAATGGTAGTCAATAACCAATCATGTTTCAATGAATTTTGTTTTACAAACAATGACAGTCCTGTTTCACCTCACTCTTTATCAGCTCCTGCTTTTGTGATAAAGAAAGCTCCTCCTTTTTAATATTCAGAACACTCAGAGCATTATTTTTCTCCATCAGATGCACTGAATACAGCAAATAATGAACAGATTCCTTGATTTTACTGAGTTGTTTATGAAAACAAACAAATAAAAAACCTATAATGTTGATTATAATATACAGTTTCATGTGTTTTATTATTCCTTCACTAGGGTGCATTCTTACAATATTACGATCCTATTTGGCAATAAATAATATAATCAAGTTGCAGTGAATATACATAACTTCACATTTCTGATCTGTTTTCAAACATCGCCGTTTACATTAAATATATAAATATTTTAAAATACCGGTAACTATATTTAAACAATGACTTTTGAGTAAACAGCTTAATTTTATTTGTTAACTAATCCTAACAAATGCCACTCTTGATTTCCAAATCCTCTAGATAAAATGGAAATCACTCGTGACATTGCTTATGATAATTACCTATTTCGATTCCACTTTTTTTCACTGAAAGTATGTCCCAGTAACGGACGTTAAGAGGAAGATTGACAGTGTCTTACATGTATATTAAAGCATTTGATCTTTAGTGAAGCAGAAATCAAAGATGGAAATTTGATCGCATTGCTATACTGAAGGTCTAGTTTCCATTTGAGCACATGTCGAGTTTGAGTCATAATTTTATTAATTTCATATTAATATTAAATTCACTTATCATCATCATATTTAGGCCCTAGCCCTCCTCAGAATGTCCTTCCAGACTTTACTACTTGCTGCTAAATTTTTCCAATTTCTAATTTTACTAATTCTAATATCCTGCAAGACATCATTCTCCCATCTAAATCTTGGTCTTCCAACTTTTCTGGTTTAAAATTGTTGTGCCATATAGATAATTTTAACAGTTTTATTATTGTCCGTACATATCAAATTTCCTGCCGATCTATACATTTTTATAAACTTCACTAAATCGGGTTCCTTATATAACTCATACAATTCATAATTTCTCCTTCTTCTCCAAATATCACCTTCGTTCAGAGCCCCAAAAATAGATCTTAATATATTTCTTTCAAAAGTAGCCAGAGATTCCTCATCTGACTTTAAAAGAGTACAAGTTCTGATGCATATGTTTCAAATTCACTTACTTATCAAAATTTCATTTTGCAATATGGTGAATTCTTGAATTGTGTTTGTGTGTCTTTACCATATTTTCAACGTGAGAGGAAAATAAATAAGTATATATATCTCGGTATTGGCCGCAGTGGATTAGTGGCTATGCTCCTTGCCTCTGGTCCCGAGGTTCAACCCAGCCGAGGTCTATGGATTTTTTTAGGATGGAAAAAGCCAAGGAGCAAGTCCTCCGGGAGGGACTTTAAGCCATGGTTCCTGAGTCTGAAGATTTTCAGGCTCGTAAAAGATCTTTAAGCCTGAATGAAAAGGCCTCTAAGCACAATTTACTGAATTTTCCCGTCCTAGTACTACCTTGGTTTCCTAGATGTCAGTATGAGGCAGAACACTGACCACTCAAATGACATCTATACGAAAACAAGTGTAACTAAATTAGTTTGGTTCAAATTCTTCTCTGTAGGGGGAGAGCGCCTAAATCTCTGTTAAGGGAAAACATGGGCTTATATAAAAAAAATATATATCAGTATATCAGCACATGTTCATATATTTAGTATATATAAAGAATTGCAAATTACACCCCTCCTAGATAAAAAGTTAAAATTGCAGAACAAAATGGATCAGCATCTAGATAGAATAGAAGAGAATCAAATACCCAAAAAAAGCTTGGAAATAGCATCTGTGCAGGAGATCCCAAGGAATACCAAGAAGACAGTGGAATGATGAACCAGAACAAGCCAGAAGGCATATAGCGTGAAGTTTATTACTATTATATATAATTGCATTGAACAAGTCATAGATAGGCTATTATTGAAGCACGTAAGTACCGGTAGTGCTTGAAATTTTGAATAATAAACAGTATAATCTCCAACATTATTATCTACAGTAATCCAGGAATCTCACTAGAGGTTTTGACTTATATAAAGAAAATCAAAACTCGAGTGGGATTTAATTGACTATTTCATTATTATATGGAAGTATGGGGTGCGTGTAGGCAAACAGTTTTCAGACACTTTTGAAATCCAGAATGGGTTGAAGCAAGGAGATGCACTATCTCCTCTACTATTTAATTTTGTACTAGAGCATGCCATTAAATCTTTAGAGAATGAGGAAGGCTTACAACTGAATGGTATTAATAAGCTGTTAGTTTATGCTGATGATGTAGTACTATTGGCCGATAGCGAGGAGATACTAAAGGCCAACACGCACACACTATTGAGTAACACTAAGAAATTAGGACTGGAAGTAAATATCAGTAAAACTAAATATGTGGTCACAGGTAGAAATTCAGTATATAATGGGGATGGACGGCTAATGACAAATGAGGGAAATTTTGAGGAAGTGGGTGAATTCAAATACCTAGGAACAATAATCATAAATAGGAATGAGACGCACAAAGAAATTAAACATAGGCTCAATTCTGGAAATGCATGCTATTATGCATTGCAGAGACTTTTGATGTCCCAACTCCTTTCAAAAAACGTTAAGCTGAAAATATATAAAACTATTATTCTACCAGTTATATTATATGGGTGCGAAACATGGACTCTTACTTTAAGGGAGGAAAGGAGATTACGAGTATTTGAGAATAAAGTTCTTAGGAAAATTTTTGGACCAAAGAGAGATGAACAGACAGGTGAATGGAGAAGACTACATAACAATGAACTACATTGTCTTTATAGGAAGCCAGATATAATAAGAACAGCTAAGTCTCGTAGACTGCGATGGGCAGGACATGTTGCACGTATGGGGAATGAAAGACGTGCATGGAAGCTTCTTGTAGGAAAGCCAGAGGGAAAACGCCCAGTTGGTAGACCAAGAATGAGGTGGGAGAACAACATTAACTATGATTTGAGGGAAGTAGATTATACAGGGAATGATTGGAAAACATTAGCTCAGGATAGGGATGTATGGAGAGCTTATGTCCGCGCGGCCATGAACCTATGGGTTCGATAGTGCCAGTGAGTAAGTAAGTAAGTATATAAAAATTAAAAGAAACTACTGGAAAACAATAAAACATTAATTTACTTACTGAAATACCAAACTGTCGAAACATACCATCTCATCATTATAATTAGTACATTAGATGCCTGTTGTGTATTATGATGAGTTTGTTCTCTTGTCAAAAGTTGCATCAACTAAAGAATCTTTATTGAACTATATGGACGATTACAGAAGGCTTTGTGGTGTTTTATAATAACGTAATAACTTTTATTTTAAATTATACACATGTTATAGGTTAACTGATTATTAATATCTAATTCATCCTTCATGGTTTAGACCAATTCTGTCTGTTCCAGCTTCTATAGATGTTGGATCCATCTTTTTTTTTTAGGCAACCATTCTTCATTCATTCCAATGACAAATTCAAATCATTTTCTTCCATATTATTCTATTTTAATTATTACACTGTCTATTTGCTAATTTTTGCAGATATCTTCACTTTTCTTCTTAATTAAAAGGGCATTTCATGCCACATATTGGAGAAATCTCATTTCTGTTTCCAATCTTCTTATTTTTAGAAAGAATTTCGTTTCATATTACTTTAAATGTACCCATGAGTGTATTATTTTATATTATAATTATTTATTATTTTTCTTTTATACATATCTTGATATTTCATTAAAATTAATTATATTTAGGCTTAGATTATAGTGGGAACTAACTAGAAAAAATGAAGTCTGGCAAGTTAGAACTAAAGAAAAGTAAAAGTTTTATATAAAGACATAGATGTAAGAGCAGATATTAAAGCCAGAAGAGTCGAGTGGTTGAAACACGTATATAGAATGGGTTCCCAAGCCGGACAGATCTCAGGTGAAGAATCAGACTAAGAGAGATGCTTTGGTCCTCCAGATTGGGGGTTGAGAGTAAAGCTCACAATCTTACCTCGTAAAAAAAAAATGTTGCGAAACCCCCAAATCAAGCCTCAGATAGAGAAGTGTGGAGGTGGGGAGACCAGGGCTCAATATGGGCTATAGCGCCATATGATGATAATATAGAATGGGCACAAACCAAACCCCCAAGGTAGTTCTGGATGCAAAACTTGATTCCAAAGATGATGTGGAGAGTGATTTGAGAAGAACTGGAACAGTAATTGCAGGCAGAAAGTAAAGGAGAGTATAGAATGGCGAGCTGTTATTCGGGAAATCAAGGCATAACTTTAAAAGCTGTAGTGCCGAAGATGATGATTATGATGAATAGTGGGAACTGAACAGAAACCAAATAGGAAAATTAAGATTCCTCAGATGGCATTGCAGCTACTTCCTCCTTCATTGCTAGGTCTCTCACCAGTCCATATTTTTACATCTGTTGTCCCTACTTGTGGCTTATGATCTAAATTATTAGTGATGTTCTTTTACTATACCAGTACTTCATTTTACTCAAGAAAAAATTCACTTATTTAAGTGAAAGTAAACTAGGCAATTTTGTCCACATAATTTCTATTGCACACATTCATTTATATGATGTTGCTAAAAATTATTATTAGCCTATATGGAAGTAAAACATGGATAATAACAGAAAAAGATTCAGATGAATGAACATACATTTTTGAGAGTGACTGCAGACTATAAAAGAATGAATCATAAAAGGTAAGAAGATATTAAATTAATATTGATAAACTACAGTTATTACTAGTGGAATGCAGGCTTTCACGGCCGGTAATCATGGTAATAAAAGATTCCGGGCTATGTGGCCGTGGTCTATAACTGGCATTTCTTCCAGAGTTTCTCCCTCAACTGCGGAGGGCATCTTCAGTGGCGAGCGCTTCCAGCTCCAGCATTCGCAGTCGAGTCTACGACAGGGAAACAACAGCTGGAAGCGCTCGCCACTGAAGATGCCCTCCGCAGTTGAGGGAGAAACGTCTGGAAGAAACGCCAGTTATAGACCACGGCCACATAGCCCGGAATCTTTTATTACAGTTATTACTATCATAGAAATAAATTAATTAATGAACACAATCAAATTATTGTAAATCAATGGTAAAGAGAAAAACATTTGCCTGAATCGGGAATCGAACCCCGAACCTTTAGCATTCCGTGCTAATGCTCTGTCCACTGAGCTAATTCAGACTTCATTCCCATCCAAGCAGAAATCCTTCCTTTACCTTACTCTACTGGTACCACATTCAATTGCAATGAATCATCATTCACAAATACACAATGAATGGCTTCTACCTGAAGAAGACATGAAGGGACTCCACACAGCTATAGCATTAATTATTAAATTAATATTGAGAACTAATTATTAAATTAATATTGAGAAACTAAAGCTATTACTATTGAACGTGGGAAGATGAACAAGGAACTAAAAAATGCCCATATAAGCTGCATGTACATCAATGCAGCCCCGTTGCAACTTATACACAGTATGGATTCTTCTAAAGCGAAACGAGCTTAAGTAAGCAATGGATTTGTGTCATCAGCTACAGCTGGATACACGTAATGAAGAAAGAAACAAGGTCTATAGAATACAGTAATCAGAATTTTATCTAAAACATGAAGGATGGTGAAGATGATTATAACAGTGTAGATTACTACTTTCAAACAACAGAATCAAAAGAGCAGCATAGAAAATCTCCTTCAATAATGTTATATATGTATGTATGTGTCCTGCCAGTAGCCAAGTGGTTAAGCCGAGAAGCCATGGCGCAGAGCTATCGGATTTGTGCTGGTTCGAGTCCCCATGGGGGAAGAAATTTTCTCATGGAATTTCAGCCAGTGTGGGACCGGTGCCCACCCAGCATCGTGAGGCATTTGGGTAGCTACAAGAAGTAGCGACTGTAGGTTGAGAATACTAGCTATAACGGCTGACCACATGTCACCCCTACACTGGTTAGGTGATCGTCTATCTCTGTGATTAAGACATGTGGATGTGAGGCCAGCAGCAGGATGGTACTAGGCCTGTTGCGCTTGGAGTTTTTTTTTTAGGTATGTAGCTAATGCTCTGGAGTTAACAACAAAGTTATTCTCCTTCTTGCTTCCCAATACTTGGATGTTACACCTTGATAATTTTGAAGAGCTACACAGTTGATTAAATGTTCTATGTCCAATAATGTTATATATTAACTTATGGTCATGTGGAGTTTTTAATGGAAAAAATAAATTGCGAAGTTAAATGTAAATTTTTTAATTGAAATTGTTCTTTGAAAATTGGGCCAGGAGAAAAATCCACTTGGCTCATGAGAACTACAGTGTAGCATTTGAATTGGGAAACAGTAAAATTCAAATAAGAAAATTTAATATTATATTTAATTAATGTTGGGAAGTAAACATTATGAGGTATAATCATTAAAATTCATCGGAGAACATATTGTTTAAACAACTCACCTCATAGTCGGAGTTATGGCTGACGATGAACATGATTATGTTTGAAATCGCGATATCATGGAAGCATGAATCCTATGAGGTGAGTTGTTTAAACAATATGTTCTCCGATGAATTTTAAAGAAAATTTAAACTAAGACTGAAGGAATGTATCACATTAACAAGTGATTACCTGTACAATCATCTTTATACCAATTGTTATTGAAATAATTTCAACAAATAAATGTATTAATTGAAATTCTAATGTAAGGGTTAATTAATATATTTTTTATAAAGAATCATCTCAAATTTCTTGAGTTAATGAATATCCATATTTGGTTCGTCTTCCGGGTTATAGGCCGTGGTCTGGTTGTCTTCTTACTCGACGTTTCGTCTACTGCTGCGGTAGACCTCATCAGGAGATACTGCGTGCTCTCTGTGAACTCCTCAACAGTCGGCTGCAGACTGGCTGGTGGTTGGAAACTGTCTCTCTTTTTATAGCTAAACCCCGGGTGGTGGTGGGGGTTTTCTGCACGGACCGAGTTTTTTGCTGTTGTGCCGATTGCAGAAGTCATAGGCTTCGTTATCGTGTTATGCAGTGCTGGGATCCAAATTTTGTTTATCTTCATGGTTTCTTCTTTTTTGTTGAAGGAATTTTTATGTTTATATATTTCAATGGCTTCTCTGTATAGTCTGGTGTAGTAATGTGATGTTTGTGATAATACCTGAGTATCTTCGAATCTTATAATATGTTGTTGGTTGTTCATCAAGTGTTCCGCTACGGCCGATTTTTCATTTTGTTTTAACCTGCAGTGTCTCATGTGTTCTTGTAATCTTGTGTTGGTCATTCTTTTTGTTGTACCGATGTACACCTCTCCACAACTGCACGGGATACGATATATACCGGCGTGACTTAAAGCATCTCTAGTGTCTTTAGCTGGGCGAAGTATATTGCTGATTTTTTGTGTTGGTTTGTAGGTTGTTGATATGTTATATTTCATTAATAGTCGTCCAATTTTCTCTGTTGTTGTTTTGATATAAGGTAGGTAGACCTTACCATTTGTCTCTTCTTTGTTTTCGTTTTCGGACCTATATTTCTTGGGATTTATGGCTCGACGAAAATCTGTTTTGCTGTATCCATTGGTTAGAAAAGCTGCATGGAGATGATTGATTTCCTCTTGCAGATACTGTGGTGCCGAAATCCTTTTGGCTCGTTCAACCAGGGTTTTTATTATCCCACGTTTTTGTCTACAAACCAACACAAAAAATCAGCAATATACTTCGCCCAGCCAAAGACACTAGAGATCCTTTAAGTCATGCCAGTATATATCGTATCCCGTGCAGTTGTGGAGAGGTGTACATCGGTACAACAAAAAGAATGATCAACACAAGATTACAAGAACACATGAGACACTGCAGACTAAAAACAAAATGAAAAATCGGCCGTAGCGGAACACTTGATGAACAACCAACAACATATTATAAGATTCGAAGATACTCAGGTATTATCACAAACATCACATTACTACACCAGACTATACAGAGAAGCCATTGAAATATATAAACATAAAAATTCCTTCAACAAAAAAGAAGAAACCATGAAGATAAACAAAATTTGGATCCCAGCACTGCATAACATGATAACGAAGCCTATGACTTCTGCAATCAGCACAACAGCAAAAAACTCGGTCCGCGCAGAAAACCCCTCCACCACCCGGGGTTTAGCTATAAAAAGAGAGACAGTTTCCAACCACCAGCCAGTCTGCAGCCGACTGTTGAGGAGTTCACAGAGAGCACGCAGTATCTCCTGATGAGGTCTACTGCAGCAGTAGACGAAACGTCGAGTAAGAAGACAACCAGACCACGGCCTATAAGCCCGGAAGACGAACCAAATATGGATCAAGACGCCGGCCGTGAAAGCCTACAATTATATTAATGAATATTGTTTTAAAAATATTAATACTAATTCACTGGAGGTGAAATGTTTTTGCTAGCCAATGGTACCAACCATTTTAGTCAACTTGCTCTTAAGACAGAACTATTTATTTACTTCAAACTCAATTCCTATTTGCAATCTTTAGATTAATTAGATTTTTGACTATTAAAAATATTTTCCTCAGAACCACAATGGACTAAAGCATATTTTAGTTTAAACTTGGTATTTTAATTTATATTGTATTCTTGATATCTGCACATGTATAACAGAATAAATATATAAAAAACAGTATGTCATATGTGAATATATGATTCACTTATAAACAAGATACAAGTTCACAGTTAAATAACAATGAGGTTCTTATTCAAAGAATAAATGAGTCACTTCTTACTTTACCTCATAGATTGTTTTCTTAAATATGGGACTGCAGTTTTCAAGAGGATATCCCTCTCATTTTCAACCAATATAATAATATCAGTTGAAAGTGAGAGGAATTTCCTCTTGAAAACTGCAGTTCCCATGTTTAAGAAAACATAAACTATGAGGTAAGATAAGTGACTCATTCATTCATTCATTGAAGATACAAGTTAATTTCATCATAATTTGGATTACACATATTCCTTCTTCATGGAAAATTTTACATTATTTTACTTGGAAAATAGTACTAAGTATTAGTCTTAATTTTAGTAAATTTTAAAATATTTTATATTTTTCCATATCCACTAAGGGTAAGTCAGTATTACTATATTACCTATTACTAAAGTGTAGGTTTCGTGTATCAATTTGTTATTAGGGCTCGGAAGTTGAGGACCTATAAAATGCCTATAAAAGACCTTTAAAAAGACCTAATGATATCCTAAAAACTGAAAAAAAGGATGTAAAAAGTGTTGCAGTTGCTAACAAGTGCATAGAGACAACCTCGCCTTCACCCTCTGCTCAAGGTAATTTTCACAAAGTGGTAACTTCTTACAAAATTTGAAGTGAAATACAATAGTTCAGGTGGTCAGTAGGCTGGTGATTAAAAATAATTGGATATTTTGTGAGGTTTCAATATTTTCTCGCGGAACAAAAGTGTTTGGAATGTGAAAAGTCTTTAAAAGTAAAGCTACATAATGTTATTAAAAGAAGTTGGAATTGAGACTAGATTCTGCAGATTCCTGAATAATTTAAATGGTATAAATGTAGTCAAAAGAAGGCAAAGTTGAAAAAAAAAAAGCCATTAAGACCTAGAAAAAGGCTAAAAAAAGGACGAATAAGCCAAAAAGCATTGAAAAAGGACAAAAAGAATGATAAAACCCACCATTGATCCAATATGTATATATATTATATTGGGCCTCATCTTCAGACACAAAATAAAAAAAAAGACTTTTCCTCACCTTCAGAGTCCTATTTTAATATAATAAATTATGAGGTTTTATTATTAAGAATTAAATGAATCATGAATTCTTCTTACCACATACTTCTTTGTTTTTTTAAACACAGCACTGCAGTATCAGCGACCATCGTCACCATCCTCAGCTGTTTTCATTGACAATTTTTTCTTTTGAAGGAATTATTTTCTAAACTGCCATCTGGTGTTCTTTTGAAGTAATCATTTTCTAAACTGCCATCTGTTGTATTTTTGAAGAACTCTGTAATCAAGCTCGGTTTGTCTGGAATCTCAAAGTTCATGGTTCTAGTATGGTTTTTTTGAATATATATCTTTTCCCAAACTGTTAAATCCAAAGATTTGGATAGATGTTTCAAAAGTTTTGCTTCTTTTTCAATTCTATGATTCTCTATTAAACTGTGTGCTGCTATAGCTGATTTTTCAATTTCTCCATTCTTTACGTTTCTGAAGTGTTCTTTTTTACGAGTTTCGAAGTTCCTTTTTGTTTTTCCTATATATATCCTATTGCAATCTTTGCAATCAATTTGATCAATTCCAGCTATAGCAGCACACAGTTTATTAGAGAATCATAGAACTGAAAAAGAAGTAAAACTTTTGAAAGATCTATCCAAACCTTTGGATTTAACAGTTTGGGATAATATATATATATATATTAAAAAAACCATACTAGAACCATGAACTTCGAGATTCCAGACAAACCGAGCTTGATTACAAAGTTCTTCAAAAATACAACAGATGTCAGTTTAGAAAATGATTCCTTCAAAAGAACCACAGAGGCAGTTTTAGAAAATAATTCCTTCAAAAGAACACCATATGGCAGTTTGGATAAATACTGGCAAAAGAAAAAAATTGACAGTCATGAAAACAGCTGAGGATGGCGATGATGGTCGCTGATACTGCAGTGCTGTGTTTAAAAAAACATATAGACATATGAGGTAAGAAGAATTCACGATTCATTTAATTCTTATTCAGAGTCCTGGTTATTGTTAATGCAAGCGCTTCAAACAGTTTGACACACACATTATCAACTCATGTTATTAACAGTAAATTGTCTTTATTCAACTCGTAGTCATTTTTAAATGATATTCTGCAGACTATAGTTTCGTCGCATCTATGCGACATTGTCGATGCATTCTGTTGCATAGATGCTACAAAATTACAGTTTGCAGAATATCAAAAAATATGAGGTGATTCAAAACAACTAATTCATAATAATGCACTTTTATGTTTAGTTGAATAAGTAAAGAGAAAAAGAATTATAAATTTATATTGTAATTATTTTTTAGATATCCAGTGCTGATTAACCAGCATTGCCCAGGAATTTATTTATCCAGATCTTATTGCCATCAATTAGCTGAAGGACAATAATTGTTATTGT